>JAWZTI010001171.1:0-15816 GCA_039880955.1 Chlamydomonas urium | reverse complement strand
GCGCCGCCGCGGCCGCCCGGCTGGCCGAGGACGCCGCCGCCGCCCGCTACCGCGCGCTGCATGCACGCATGGAGCAGCAGCTGCGCTCGCACACCAAGC
Source organism: Chlamydomonas urium (assembly GCA_039880955.1). Classification (NCBI taxonomy): domain Eukaryota; kingdom Viridiplantae; phylum Chlorophyta; class Chlorophyceae; order Chlamydomonadales; family Chlamydomonadaceae; genus Chlamydomonas; species Chlamydomonas urium. The sequence continues at coordinate 15,717 of JAWZTI010001171.1, read as the reverse complement.
TGTGCGGTGTGCTTGTGCAACGAGTGGAGGGAGCGCTTGAGAAGCTGGCATCGTTGGCCGCCTCTACGGGTCAGGCGTCGCAGGACCTGCAGGAGCGCCAGGAACGGCTGCTCAACGGCTTCTCCAGCCGCATCCAGGTAGGCCACCCACCGTGTAGTTGGGGTGCTGTGCGCGCACCCTATACGCTGGGGTGCTGTGTGTACCTCATAAGCTGGGGTGCTGTGCATGTCGCCTATGAGCTGGGGCGCTGTGTGCGTAGCCTTCGAGCTGCGGTGCTGTGCGTGTAGGCTGCAGCCACGGGTGCCGGTCAGGGCAAGAGGCAGGGGTAGTTGCTTTTACCCTACGTGTTATTGTTTGGTAGCCTGGCACAGGCTCAGCAGGGGTGCGGGTGCACATCGCACCCTCCCCCAATGGCCAGGGAGGATACCGCATCAGCACAGGTCCTGTGGCACTGCAGACCCCAGCACTCAATTTTGCAGCTGTGCACAGCACTCAGGCCAAGGCAAGGATAGCCTTCACGCCAAGGTCATGCGCAGACGCACAGTTGACATTCGTGGCTGAGACCTGCCAGGCGGATGAGCGGGAGTTCATTCGCCCAGTCCCTTTGGCCTTGCGCCTTTGCCTGCGCAGGTTTGGGAGCAGTCAGCATGCGAGCAGGAGGAGCTGCTGGCGCTGCTGACCACGCACATTGGCGCGCTGCTCGCCTCGACCGACGCGCGGGCGGCGCGTGAGCGGCAGCAGCGCAGCAAGCAGGACCTGGTCTCGCAGCTGGAGATGCAGCAGCAGCGGCGCGCGGAGCACGACGTGGGGCTGCTGCAGCAGAAGGTACAGGAGCTGGAGTCGGCGCTGGGCAACGAGCGGCGCGCGCTGGCGACGCAGCGCCAGGTCAACGCGCGGCAGGAGCAGGAGCACGAGGCCGCGATCCGCGCCGCGCAGCTGCTGACGGAGCAGCGGGCAGAGGCGGAGCGCGTCAAGCTTGCGACAAGGCTTGACAAGCTGTCGGCCGAGGTGTCGCGGCTGGAGGCAGCGGCGGCGGACGCTGGGCGGGCCGCGGTGGAGACGCTGCGCATGGAGCGGGAGCAGATGGCGCGCCAGGTGGGCGTGCTGCGGGCGCAGGCCGAGGCTGAGCGCAAGCGTGCGGACGAGGCGGAGCGGAAAAAACACGCGGCTGTCGGAGGCCAGCTGGCATCGCTCAGCCGCATGCACCAGAGCGAGCTGGAGACGCTGCGCGCCGAGAGCGGGGCGCGCATCGCCGGGCTCGAGGGTTCGCTCGCGACGTGCCGGGCCAACATCGAGGCGTCATGGGACGCTGCGCAGCGGCTGCTGCAGGACATGGCGACCGTGGCGGAGCACCTGGTGAAGATGGGGTGGGAGGTGACGGAGGCGCCGGACGCCGCGGTCGTGATCAAGGGCGGCGGCGAGGACGGCAGCGGCAACGCGCTGTCCAAGGCCGCGCTGCTGCTGCGCCTGCAGTTCAGCTATATCACCGAGGCGGTGCAGAACATGAGCGTCAAGGCAGCCGCAGCTGCCGCAGCGCCTGTCACGCCCGTCGCGTCTGTGGTGAGACCCCTTTCTGCCTGGCGAGCATGTGTGCAGCATGACGTGTGAAGGTGAAGGTGAAGGATACACCTGGCCTCAGGGCGGATCTCTTTCTCCCTTCACTCTGCACCTGTAGGCGTGGACCAAGGCAACACTCCCAGCATGCCGTGTGTACAGCGCTCAGGCTGCCTGCACAAGGCACATGGGTACTGCCCATACTCATGCCTCTGTGTATGGCTGCACTGCTTGCTGGTGCTCACCGTCCCACACTGTTCTGAGTTGCCTTGTGGCGAGCAGCCTATGGCTCCGTGCGTTGCAAATATCATGACCATGAATGTGCACACACAAGAGCAGTGATTGTACAAAAGGACTCTCCATGTACAATGCATAAGCATGGCGCTGAACAAATTGCCATTCAGCAGGGAAAAACCCTTCAAGCTTGCCCCCTTTGCCAGATTTATAGGCTCCCTGCAACCCCCTCTGTCTCTCTCACATTGACCATGCTTGCCACTACCAGAACCCCTGTCAGTCCCTCTGCCTGTTTGACAATGGCCATGCTTGCCACTTCAGGACCTCATGCGCGAGCTGCGGGCCACTGTAGCGCGGCTGCTGCATGCGGAGGAGGCCCTGGCGCCTCCATGCACCTGCCTGAGCTGCCTGTCCATCCTCAAGCAGCCTGTCACGTGCATCCCATGCGGGCACACGCTGTGCGGCGCATGCTACAATAAGGAGGGCGGCTGCGTGGAGTGCGGCGTCAAGGCTCAGGCGGCGCTGCCCAACGCCCCCCTGGAGGTAACAGTCAAACCTGGCAGTGTACGGCTCATTTGCTTTCTCATACTGTATGACCCTGTGTCCAGCTGCAGGCGCACTGGTTGCTGCAGACTGTTCAAGGGTATGATGCACTGTGTGCATGACATCAGGGCTGTGATTGTGTCTGCAAGCGGGCACGCTCCTTTCTTTGAACGCTGCTGTGTTGCCTGTGCAGGCCATTTGCAGCAAGTACGAATACCGCGTGTCGACCCTACGCAGCATACAGATGTTGATGCAGTCTGCCGGTATAGAAGACGTAGCAAAGCCTGGCGCCAGCAGACCGGCCAGCAGGAGGTAGCAGTCCATCTTTCTCAGCTGAGCCTCAACAATTTCCATATGCTTTGTCAATGTGCGATTGTCACATATTTGGCCTCTTCTTGGCAATTTGTATGCTGCGAACAGGCATGCTGGGAGAGGAACCTCGTGCTATGACCGTGCAAATCTGTTTGTTTCTGTTACCCGAAATTGGCAGCTCATTTGGCGACGCGCGGTCCGGCTTTGCGCACTCCGCAATTGGATAGCGCTGCAGCACATAGGCTGTTCGGCAGCAGCTGTCGCATGTGCTCCGCGGGGTAGTTTGCAGTGCAAGATCTAGCTAGACACGCACCTGTGCATACGAGGCAGCCATGGGCTCCGACGACGATGCCAGCGGCAAAAACAAGCATGCGACACGTAGCAGGGGCCTGGCAGCTCTATTCCTCATCAGCCTGTGCGTGGGCTTGATTGTCAGCGAGCGCCTGTATGTCCAGCGGCGCAAGGGCGGCACTCTGGCTTCAGTTGCCGCGGCTGCGCAGCTAGTGCACCTGCCGCACCGCAAGATTGCAGCGGGCAGTGACAGGCCATACACAGGGCCTGCACGCAATGACCTGGAGGTGCTGCTCAGGCGCATTGCACCAACAAGAGAGGTGCGCCTGCCTACCTGTGCATGCAAGCAGGCAGGGGTGCCGTGCATATGCGCCATGCATGACGCAGCGCACACCAGTGTGTGAGCTCCCTTCAGCAGTGGTGTGCCCTGGCGCACCCGACCTCAAATTGCCACCCTGCCCATCGATACAGGTGCTGGTGGCGGTGTCCAACAAGAACTACCTCTGGGGTTCTCCTGCCATGTTAGACACCTTCACCGCCGGCTTCAAGCGTGCAGCCATTTCCAACCACCTCATCCTGGCCCTGGATGAGGAGACGAAAGCGTGGTGCGAGGCGCATGGAGTCAATGTGTACCTGCTGCAGCTGCAGGTGCATAAGGCGCAGGCAAACACCGGCGAGAATCACGCCGTCAGGTAAGAACATGCGGGCAAAGATGGCAAGGTAACTGGGCTGCACTGCACCGACGTGGGCGTGGGTGGGGGCCTCCAGAGACGGTGTCCAAGGGAAGTTTGGTTTGGGGTCACAAAATTTCCAGTCCGCAGGGCATTTGCAGACAGGCCAGTGCTGCTGAGCGCTGTCTTCGACGCTGCACTTCCTGGCATCAGACTCTTACTGGACTCATAGCACTATGTCAGGCTCCAGATGGGCCATCGAGGTATGTCAATGACTGGTTGAAAGGCAGGTGTAAGGCAGGCGCATGCTTAAGTTGGTGGTGAGGTGCAGGCCTACGTGCTGGAACGACTCAGGCAGGCGTTGAAAGTGAGGGTATGTACTGCAAGGTGGAATGGGGGGGCAGGTTATGAAGACTGCTAGTGAGATGAGGGCAAAGCTATGAAGACGCCTGGTGAATTGAGGGGCAGGTTATGAAGGCAGCTGGTGGGATAACCAATAGCCTCTGCATCTCGCCCTTCAACGACCGGCGTCTGCCTGCTTACTGACTGTCCTGTGCTTTCCCACCCTCCTCTGCCCGGCCTTCAACACACCCCATCCTTGACACTTTCGACACCTACACCCTCGCACCCTTCCACCCTCTAGCCCCCTGTCTGACCCTGTCTGACCCTGTCTGACCCTCATCTGCCGCTTGTCCGGCCCACGTCGCCTCCTATCCCCAGTGCCATGAGGTGTTCAACAAGCCTCAAGGTCTGCGATTGACCAATCACAAGTCCACCCCCTGGCGCCCCCTGTGCGTAGCGCCATGAAGTTCGGCATCCTCAAGCGCTTCCTCGACCTCGGCTACTCCGTCCTCCTATCTGACGTCGACATCGCGATCCTCCAGGACCCCTTCAAGTTCCTGTACCGCGACTCAGACGTGGAGGGCATGACTGACGGTTTTGACGAGCGTACCGCCTACGGCGGCATCGAAGGCTTTGATGACCCCTCCATGGGCTGGGCGCGGTCAGCGCAGTACTACAAGCACTTCAACCTCAACTCAGGTGAGCAGGGGCGCGGTGTTGTCTGGGTGAGAACGGTCGGCACAGCAGTGGGAAAGTGCTTGCAGGCCCTCACTAGAGATGGGGGACTGGTGCGCGGAGTGCCGGGTTGAGAAGCTCGTTACTCGTCACACTGCAGGCGTTTAGGTGGTGAAGGAACACTAAAAGTGTTACATGTTGCATCAGGCTGAGTGATCCATCATGTGCTGCCCAACCCTGAACCTATGCCGCAAGGGGCGTAGCCTGGTTTTCTTCTGTTTCTTTTTTGTCACATAAATGATACCACGTCACCCGCTCTGGTTCGGCCCAATGACGCTGATCCCATTGCATCCTTGCTGCCTCGGCGGCTCTGCAGGCCTGTTCTACCTGCGTGCGAACGAGCGCACCGTTGAGCTGATGCAGCGACTGGATGAGCGTCTGAGCAAGACCAAGTACTGGGATCAGACCGCGTACAACGAGGAGATCTTCTTCCTGTCGCACGGAGATTACAAGAGCCCGCAGGTGCGTGAGTGGTCATCGTGACGTTGATGAGCGGCTGTGCATCTGCCGGCTGTGCATCTGCCGCTTGCGCCAGCTGTAGCGAATCAGCAAGGGGATAGGAGACGCGTAAGGGTAGGTAGGTAGGTGGGCCATTTTACAGGGATCCCAAAGCAATGTGTACACAGGCAACGTTGCCAGCATGTGCCCGTCTTGCGTTCCTTGGATGACCAGCTGGCTGTGGCTTGGCTTGGTTGTCCTGGCATGAGTAACTACCCAGGCAATTTCACATGTTCCAGAGTAGCAGAAAGGCAACCACCTTGTTTTCTGATGGATCTCACGGTGACAGCCGGTGCCCATCTTCTGCACCTGCAACTGCGCGCAGGTCAGCGTGCGCGTGATGGAGCTTGAGAAGTTCATGAACTCCAAGTTCTTATTTAAGGACGTGAGGCACCGCTCCAAGGACAGGCAGCCGGCGATGCCCGTCATGGTTCACATCAATTACCACCCCGACAAGCATGAGCGCATGAGGGCAGTTGTGCAATACTATGTGGACGGGGACGAGCATGCACTCGATCGCTTCCCCGGTGGATCTGAGGCGGGCAGCTGATGTGCTCAGGACTGCAGGGCGTGTTGAGTGCTTGTTCTCATCTTTGACTGGGGTCACCCCAGATTTGGGGGACGATCCAGTCATGTAATAAGTAGAATACCAGGCAAGTCCACCACATTGCATACTGTATGCAGCGTACAAAAACAGCACAGCAGCATGGGTATAACCTTGGTACAAAGTGGGTGCCTGCATCCAACCTGTACCCTTGCTGGGTGAGTTGCAGTCAGCTGACAAACCTGTTTTGGGGCCATCGTGTTGTGCAGCAAGTGGGCTGATAGCAAGCAAAGGGCAGCCTTGAACTGCGTGTTCTACACTTGGCACCGCCTCCCACAGGTAAGGAAGTGAGTGCATCAGGCCTCCTGATTCAGGCGCAAACCAACAGGCAGGAAGCAGGAGCCTTGACAGAAGGACTATGGCGCCATGGTAACAGAATCACCTGTCGTTGGCGTGCTCGGCCTCACTGACTGCATCCAACCAGCCTCTCAGCACGCAACACCAGCTCAGAAGACCACCGTGTCCAGCGTCGCGCTCAGCGCCTGCGGTCAGCATGCAGGATCATGTATAGATGAATACATCAAGTGGGAGGCTGCTGTCAAGTCCGCATAAGTAGGTAGGCCATTTTACAGTCCGCAGGGCGCCACTGTGGCGCCGCCACAAGGGAAAAAGCATGGCGGGCAGGCGACAGGCAAGTGAAGTCCCCCTTGCAGGCATTTGCGACGTGCGGCGCTGTCATGCCAAGGGGCACTGAGCAACAGTGTGCTCCGCGCACCTGGTTGATGTTGGTCGTCATGAGGGGCACTGAGCAACAGTGTGCTCATCAGCAACAATCTCCACGCACCTGGTTGATGTTGGTCGTCATGAGCACGCCCACGTTCACGCCCAGGTGCTTCTTGGCATCCATCTTGCCCACGTTGGCTACGATCCGCTTCTCAGGCGGCAGCTCCTGCTCCTCAATCGCGGCCTGCAAGGGGTGAGCGCCACGGATGACTATGAGTAGGGTGGTGATACGTGTGACGTTCACGACCAGACACTGGCTCGTGCCTCAGATCCTCAACATCACCAACGCGCATGGTCACGCACTCGTAGCCACCAGGATGGCGATGTGTGTGATGTGAACGTCCCGAGCCTGGTCCAAACCCTGGTCCACTGGTACCTCTGGCTATACACAATGCCCATTATGCAATCCTGCATGGTCAGGGCCTGTACGCTGCGCTCTTCACCACACACGCTTCCCAGTGCAGTCTTGTCACCTGCTGGGTGCTGATATCGACTCCTGACAGCCAGCTGCAATGTGGACTTGTCGAGCACCCAACCTGCAACAGCTCGTATATGTGTGAAAGGCGTGTGGGAAGGCAAGCCGCCCCAGCCGCCAGCGGGGGCCAATGGGCCTACAGCATAGCAATCATGCGCCCCCTTGCTGAAGATGAAATGAAGATGGTCTTTGAGAATCTCTACAAGTCCATTGGCAAGAACATGAAGACATGTAAACATGTGAAGTTGGGTGTGGGCGCGGCAAAGGGCTCGCGATTGGCTTGTTTTGCACCCACTATTGCACCCCCTATGTTTTGTGATGCAGTCCACAAACCGGCGGCTTCAAGTGGCGGTGTATTGCGCAAATGTCATGCCCCGAGATGTGTTGGCTGCATGCACTTATTGTCAGCTAATAAGCATCCCCATGGGCTATACACCGGGCCGGGAGGAGCACTGGTGAGACCTGCGGCAGCTGACATGCGCCCTAGGTTTTCAAGCCCATTTGCACGTTCCTTGTGAAACAGGAAGAGAGTATCAGCTACAAGCAATGCTTGAGCTGCTTGTGCGTCGGGCCAACACGCGCATTTTAGGAGTTATATCAACCCCACACGCACATGGGTGTGGCATGCACTTCGTGGCTTGCGTTGCATGTAAAACTAACATTTTGCCGGGCTCCTGCACAAGGTCGCGCACGCAATCCATGACGTAACAACTACCGCGATTTAGCAGGGGACTACTCGCGCGGCGGCGTGCTCGCTTCCCAGGATTGGCCATGCTGCGCTCCCGCTTTGCCAGCGCGCGCGGGTGCTCGGGCGCTCCGTCGCTGCAGGCCTTCAGCCGCAGCACCCCTGTCGCTGCGTGCCACCCCACCTCCCCAAGCCCCACCTCAGCAGCGCCGTCTGCAGCACACAGCGCCAGCCACAATTACAGCAGCGCCACTCAGCAGCCGCTGCACCACAGGCAGCAGGCGCTGGTATGGCGGCGGGCCCTGCTGGGGCCTAGGAGGGGCATTGTTGCCCTGGGTCAGGCCAGCTCCACGTTGCACTTGCCCATGGACCGCGACCTAGAGGAGCCGCTGCCTGGGTTCGACAGCATTTCGGACGCGCTGGCAGACCTGGCGGCCGGCAAGTTCTTGGTGGTGCTCGACGACGAGAGCCGCGAGAACGAGGGTGACCTCATCATCGCAGCAGACAAGGTCACGACCGAGGCCATGGCGTTCATGGTCGAGTACACCAGTGGCGTGGTGTGCATCGGCATGGAGGGCAGCGACTTGGACCGCCTGCGCCTGCCGCTCATGGTCAGCTCCGCAGAAAATGAGGAGGCGATGTACACAGCGTTCACTGTCACCGTGGACCTGCGCGACGGCATCACCACGGGCATTTCAGCAGCAGACCGCGCCAACACGATACGCACGCTAGCAGACCCCTCCGCAAGGCCCGAGCAGTTCCGCAAGCCGGGTCACATCTTCCCTCTGCGCGCGCGCGGCGGCGGCGTGCTGGTGCGCCCTGGGCACACCGAAGCCAGCGTCGACCTGGCGAGGCTGGCAGGCTGCTTCCCTGCTGGCGCGTTGTGTGAGATTGTCAGCAAAGCTGACGGCAGCATGGCACGCACACCTGAGCTGCTGGCGTTTTCTCGCCAACAAGGCCTGCGCTGCATCGCCATCGCTGACCTCATGCGCTATCGCCTGCGCCATGAGCGTCTGGTCAGCCGCACAGCGTCAGTGAGCCTGTCATCCCGCCATGGCCCGATTCAGGTATGTGTGCTCATGCAACGCAGCGTTGCATTGTGTGTGTGCTGTTGAAGAGGGCGATTGAGCTTGACAACAGCACGTGTTGAGGATGTCCAACACTAGCGAGCATGCTAAGCAGCTCATGACATAATGAGCTATGTGTTGCTCAGCATTGGCAGCTGCCGCAACCCAGCTGGAGCAGCTGCCTCAGCAGCAGCAGAGCCAGCGGGTCATATGCGCGGCCAGTGATAGCTGTTTGGCTTTGGCAATCACACCATGTCTGGCTCTGGCCCTGACTGCTACCACTTCATCCCTCTGCACAGGTGAACACTTACACGTCAGCGCTGGATGGCGCTGAGCATGTGGCGATTGTCGTGGGCGGCGACGTGGCCGGCAAGTCGGATGTCGCCGTCTATGTGCATGCGCAGAGCAGTGTGGCGGACCTACTAGGCTGTGCTCCTGCCACAGCGTCAGCGTCAGCCGCAGACGAGGTGCTGCGCCGAATGTCACTTCAAGGTGGCGGCGTGCTTGTGTACATGCAACAGCCGGGCAACACCAGCGCCAGTGTCGCTGACGAGGTGCAGCGGCTATCCACTGGCAGCAGCCAGCAGAGCCCGGCTGCGCTGGACCTGGTTGCGTACGGCCTTGCGACGCAGATCATCGCGGACCTGCAGGTGTGCGGTTGTGCAGCTTTGTTGGGGCTTTACGCGCAAGATGTTTTCGTGTGTAGCGTCATTGCGGGCAACAGCCCTGACTTTTTTAAATGGCTTGCACCTCAGCATGTGTCTGTCGCCTGATGCCTGCAGGTGCGCTCAGTGTGCGTGGCATCGAACGACCAGACACAGGTGCAGGCGCTCAAGAGCTGTGGCGTACAGGTCATGGGAACGTGGGGCGGCGATGCACACGTGGCGAACGGACATGTAGCAGCCAGCAACGGCCGCGCACACGCAGCGCAATTAAAGCTGTAGAATGGTCTCGTACAATTTGCTCTGGCTTTGTTTTCATGGCATGGTTCTGTGTGATTGCTAGGATCGCGAGTGACTGGTTTGCTTTTCTCCCTAGTGCCCAAACGGCTTGTTCAGCCTGGGCGAGCGTTTTCGCTGCAAGTTTGCGCACGAAGAGGAACTGAAGATTTACATGACAAATTGTGTTGCCAAGGATCAGCGCAATGGCCTATGCAGATGAATACAGTGGTATTACTAAGGCTCGGTAAGGAGCGAAGGCACAGTGCAAGACATAAGGCTAAATATAGCACGCATGAAAAGCCCTCATCTGGCAACAGCATACCAAGACGCCGACTGACTTAGTGCCCGCCATGATGGCATAGCACTGAGCAATCAACACCTATGGCGTGGGCTACCCAGGCAGCGCCGCACACTGGACTCATCTACGTGCGCCATTTGCAGAAGTTCGAGGAGTTTGAGAACACGAATATTTGTTGGCTTCGGTGATGACCAGTCTAGAACTGCCTGCTACTGAGTCGTTGATTCCTGAGTTGATCACACCAATAACCCAGCCCTAGGCAGGTGTCGGCGATGGGAGTAAGAGCAACACAGTTGACTTCCAGACAAAGATAGGGGCCAAGGACACGAAGGGTATGGTGTGGGGCCGCAATCCACAACAAGGTCGAGCAGGGTGTCCAGGTGACGACGGTCTGGTTGGTGGAGGATGCTGGCCACGGAGTAGAACTGCCAGCGCCCCGGCTGGACGAGTAGCACAGCCTCAGGCACTTTGAGGCGTGCAATGAGGCTAGTGGGACCACTATGATACCTGGCAGTGAGAGTAGGACAGCGTCTGCCTCTACTTTTTACATCGGCACAGCCTCAGGCAGGAAAGGAAGTGCGTGTATCCTTAACGAATCATCAGGCAGGAAACAAAAGCTCGGCACAACCCTATAGCAGCGCCATGGTGATGGAGTAGCCTCTTGTTGGCGCACGCAACCTCACTGACTGCATCCAACAAGCCTCGCAGCATGCAACACCAGCTCAGAAGACCACCGTGTCCAGCATCGTGCCCAGCGCCTGCAACAGTCGAACAAGATGCGCAGGCAAAATCATGTAATCAAGTGGGAAGCTGCTGCAAAGTTCCTGTCGCATCAGGCCATGGAGTCTGCCTTGCAATCGTCTGGAAGGTACGCTCATGGAGAACCACCCCAGTGTCACCAGGCAAAGGGGCACTGAGCAACAGTGTGCTCATCAGCAACAATCTCCACGCACCTGGTTGATGTTGGTCGTCATGAGTGCGCCCACGTTCATGCCCAGGTGCTTCTTGGCATCCATCTTGCCCACGTTGGCTACGATCCGCTTCTCAGGCGGCAGCTCCTGCTCCTCAATCACGGCCTGCAAGGGGTGAGCGCCACGGATGACTGTGAGCAGGGTGGTGATACGTGTGACGTTCACGACCAGACACTGGCTCGTGCCTCAGATCCTCAACATCACCAACGTGCATGGTCACGCCAGGATGGCTATGTATGTGATGTGAACGTCCCGAGCCTGGTCCAAACCCCGCTCCTCCAGTGTCACCACCCTTCAGGGCCATCCACTGCTAGCCAACACGCTTGCAAGGGTACCACGCGCCAGAGACACATCAAGTCTTGGCCTGTGGCGCTCGCAAACCAGCACATCACTGCCTGCCAGCCCTAGCAGCCCCTCACCCTTGTATACGTGTCTCGCATGCCGATGCCTCCTCACCCAAACACCACGCCACCACAAAACCCTATCCTTCCTCTGGCTCATCCCCAATATATGTCATACATCTTCCCCTGCTAAGCAACCTCCCTCACCTTGTCGTATCTGTCCGCTAGCGCCTTGAGCTCCTTGACCACCTTCTCGTTGCTCTCGTTGTGCTGCTGGAAGTTGGTCAGCGTCAGGCCCGCAGTCCATGACCGCTTGCTGAGGTTGAGCAGCATGCTCTCCTCCAGCTCATTCTTCCTATAACAGATACAGCGGTTACAGCAGCGCCGTGCACAAATGTCAAGATACACCTGGCGACCACAGCAATGACCGGTAACGTCCGCCACAAGCGCTGCTCATCTGAACCAGTCAAAAGGCCTTCATCCTTGGCTGACTGGATTAACTGGTGATGGTGATACGGCGCCGCAATCGCAACCGCAGCCCTGCAAGTGCCTCACCGGTAGTTGATGGCGATGGAGTAGTAGTGGCGGTTGAGGCCGTGGATGAGTGCCTGAATAGCAGCACGTTCAGGACGGCAGGGTCAGGAGGTGAGGCAAGGACCAGCCAGCAGAAATTTGTGTGCCTGCATTTGCCAAATTTGCTTCAGACAGGGGCAATGGCACACAAGCACATTGCACAGGGCAGGCGCCACCAAATCCACTGTTGTGCTATTGTAATAGCTACAGACCCACAGGATTTCTAAACCACCAGCTGCAGCAAGCCTTGGAAGCTGGTGCCACCCCTGCCTGCCAGCCTGCCGCACCTGGATGGAGGGCTTGTGGAGGTGCCCCAGGTTGCTGGTGGTCTGACGCGGCTCCTGCCCCAGCATCATGGTCTGAGGGCTGATGAGGCGGAACGCATCGATAACCACCTTGCCCTTCACACTCTGCACGGGGTCCACGACCACTGCTACAGCGCGCTGGTTCAGGGCCTCAAAGCTCTGCACAGGTGGGTCGCGTTGAGGGGCCAGGTTGAGGTGCGTGAGAATGAGAGCGTGGGTGCAGTGTTTTTGTGCCTCCAATGATGCTGCAATAAGCTCAGCTGGGACACCTTGCAACCCAGGGCCTGCTGCTTACATCGTGCCCAGCACTTTCCATCCTGCCAGGCTTCCCAGCGCAGCCCTCTCACCTGCTGGGTGTTGATGTCGACTCCTGACAGCCAGCAGCCAAAACCAGGGTGGCTGTGGTACCAGCCCACCACCATCTCAGGCCTGCATATGGGGGTGAGCAGGTACAATGAATCACAAATACAGCCACCTTCCTTTACCAGGTGCATGCATGGCAGGTGTTGAGTGGTATGTGTACATGCAGGTGCAGGTGGCCAGCGTGGCTGAAACATGTGTGGTCAACAATGGGGGAGGGTGCGGCAGCAGCGCCAGCGGTGTGATGTCCCTGCTGCAGTGCAGTATCCCATGACAAGCTCGATGCTCACTCTCAATTCTTGCTTACCCAAGCGCGACTGTCACAGCACCCGTTCACAACAGTCAGACACGAAGCAGCCTGACAGATCTGTTGCAAGACACCCATGGACGCAGAGTGGGTGCGAAACACCCGGCCAACGCACCTGCCAACCTGCTTGAGCATGCCAACGCACCTGCCAACCTGCTTGAGCATGTCAACGCACCTGCCAACCTGCTTGAGCATGTCAACGCACCTGCCAACCTGCTTCAGCATGTCAACGCACCTGCCAACCTGCTTGAGCATGTCGAGCATCTTGGTTTGAAACACTGGGTCAACGGCCTCGACGCTGACGCCGGTGCCTGATTGAGGCATGGCAAACACGTCCACCACGCGCACGGTGTAGTCGTCGATAAACTCTCCCAGCATGAGGCCCATGACCTCCATGGGCACACCCGCCCGTCCTGCAAGCAGCGTGGCAGGATGAGGTGCAGTGAGCACGCGTGGAAGCAGGGCCGGGAGAACTGGGGTTCTGATGCGAGCTGTCGTGTCTGGCGCAGATCTGAATTCCCGGGTCAACCAAGGTGCTGCATTACCGTGCTTGAGCATCTTGAGCAGCGCCAGCGAAGAGATGTAAATCTGCTCGGCCGTGTCCACCTGAGCACAACAAAAGCAGCAGAGCACCGCGTGCATGGCCACGCATGAAATTAGCCCAGTGTGCTGCATGAAGGAAAAGAAAGCAATGCGCGCACGCTGCAGCGCGCACCTGAGGCGTGTCCGATGCGGGGCCGCTGGCAGCCCCTCCGCCCATAGCTCCCGCTGCGAGCATGCGCTGCAGTCGCTCCATGGCGTGTGTTACAGATCTAGTGGCCCTCTAGCTGACAGCGATGCGCGACTGGGCTTGAACAACTAAGCGCAGCAGCTGGGCCAGACGCACTGCGCAGGGCTTCCGCTGGGGCCAAGCAAAGCGTTTGCTCGACGTACTGGTGATTCAAGTGCTACCCAAACACTGCAGCACGGTAAGGGAAACGGCCGTGTGCTCAGCCAGCGTGCAGCTTTGCAGCAGTCTCGTTAGTGACATCATGCCAGGGTGGGACAGGTATGAAGCGGGGTGTGGGCATGAAGCTTGGCTTGCGAATTGTCCAGCGATGCAGCACGCGCCGTGGACCACAGTATGCAGTGAAAGGCCGTGCACTCAACTCGAGCATTTCGACAGCGTCTACGATGTCTCTGGATGCGCTCAAGGCCCTAAAGGAGAAGCTCAAGAAGGAGAAGCAGGATGTCAGCACCAAGCTGGAGAAGAAATACATCACTAAAGCCGAGATTGATGCATCCAGGCTGCTGAAGCTGCGGGAGGAGGAGGAGCGCGAGGCACAGGCAAAGGCAAGCAGCAGGGAAAGGCCAACCTCCATGCATGCTCGAGACCATGCATAATTTGCCTTCAGGCCAGCGTCAGTTGAGCATCTAGGAGCCACCATGCTGGAATCCGGCAGCGGCCTGCAGGGCTGTGTGTGGTGGGCCCGGCAAATGCTGCTTTTGTGCACGCTTTACTGCTTGAACCACTGAAGTCCTGGCCTGTGCTTGCGTGCGTGCGTCTGCGTGCGTGCAGGGCAAGAAGCGGGAGCTGCAGGGGCAGGAGCAGCAGAACCCAGCCAAGCAGGCGAAAACAGGCAGCAGTGCGGACGCGGTGCGTGCAGGCAACAGAGCCATGCCCTGCTCCGGCTCTGCAGGGTTGACTGCACGCCGAGTCACTCGCGCTGTCAGGCAAATGTGGAGCCTAGATATCGTAGCATCTTCTTGAACTGACACAGAGTGACAGCTGTTGCAAGTTGAGCCCGCTACGCGCCTGCCTTCCAGTGTGCTTCAAACATCACAGCCACCATAAGCTTTTCTAACAACCTGCCACGTTTCACTAGCCTGCCTTCCACACACCCCTACCAAGTCACTTGAAACTCAGTGAATTCTGGCTGCCTCTCCTGCATCGCCTGTGTTACCTGTTAACAGGCTGCGGCAAAGCCAGAGGTGCAGCTGCCTCGCCTGGAGGTCATCCGCCGCCTGCGAGCACTTGGACAGCCCGCAACGCTGTTTGGAGAGGTGCGGGGCGTGTGGGCGGTTGCGGCTGTTGACGAGGACAGCCCGCAACGCTGTTTGGAGAGGTGCAGGGCGCATGGGCGGTTACAGAGCTGTTCAGCAGGACCGCCTGCACGCGGTCGGGAGGGCATGTTGATGATCAAAGCTGTTCACGATGGTGGGACTACTCCAAAAGTGCTTGAGTTGGAATGGCATTATTCAGAGCTCAAGATTGTTTGCCTTCAGACAAGCGAGGTGCAAATAAAGGTTTGATCTAAGCCCATGTTGCTGGCAGAGCCTGTGTTGCGTCAGCACCGGCTCTGACATCGTCTACCCTTGACCACAGCACCACCACCTGGGGCTGCACGGCACCTGCACACCAGGCGCATGTCCTGACGCTGCTCCCCACCGCACTGCTGCCTGTTGCTGCACTGCCAGCCACGCGCTGACTGCCCCTCTTCCCTCCCACTACGTCCCTCCAGGCGACCGTCCGCTGCACCCCACCGCACTGCTGCCTGTTGCTGCACTGCCAGCCACGCGCTGACTGCCCCTCTTCCCTCCCACTACGTCCCTCCAGGCGACCATACGCTGCTTCCCACTACACTGCTGCCTGTTGCTGCTACCCCTGTCGCGTTCTGACCGCCCTCCCCTACTCCTGTTGCAACATTCACAGGACAATCACACGCGGCTGCAGCGCCTGCTGCGCGCCGAGAAGGAGATGCAGGTTGAGGACGAGGCGCTCGGCGGTCAGCAGGAGAACATCATGCTGGAGCTCCAGCGGGAGCGCACGGCGCGGCAGCGGGCGGCGATGCAGGCAGCGGAGGAGCAGGCGAGGGCCAAGGCGTCGGCGCCGTCGCAGGGGGCGCAG
>JAWZTI010001170.1:0-12754 GCA_039880955.1 Chlamydomonas urium | reverse complement strand
GGCGCCTGTAGTGGTAGTGTGTTTTACAGTCTTGGGGGGCATGGCCAGGGCGTATAGGACCCCAGCCCAAAACTGGCAGGGTTTCCAGGTACCTACAGTAAAAGGGCTCACGGTGTGCAACTAACGCAATCCCTGATACGTCTCACTTGTGTGGGTTGTTTGACTGATAAAGCATTGTGACTCACAATCTGTGAGCAGGTGTCGGCAGCCTTGAAAATTTTGTTGCACAGTCTACCTCTCCTGCTTGCACCCCTCCACCTCGGCCCTAACGCTCACCTTCACCCCCTATGCACCCCCAACCTTCAGCCTAACAGTACCTGCACCCCGGACCTCCGCCCTTCCGTTCGCCTGCAACCCCTCTTTCCGCACATCACTAAACACACAGGGTCATGGCAGAGTGCCAAGAAGAGCGAGTCGCCATTAGTGCGGGCGGCCCCCTGCGGCTCTAACAACGACGCAGAAGCTGAGCTGAAGCTGGCGCGCCTGCGCAGCGTCATCTACTCCCTGCCGCTGTCATCGGGTTACGACCAGCGGTCAAAGGCAGGGGCCGGCGCAGGGCTGTTCTCGTGGGCGACCCAGTCGTGGACCGCCTCAGGTGCGGAAATCCACACTCTTGTAAAGTGTGGGCAAGTGCGAGCAGGCTGGTGTGGGCAAACACATCGGCCGCCTGTCTACTGCCTGAGGATTCAGGCCCGGCCAGGGGTTCCGGTCGGAGGGGCGGCCGGGGCGGGGGGTGCCTTGAGGTGTGGGGAAGTGTGAAGGGGATGGTGTGGACGACCACACAATGTCGGCCTGTTTAGCTCAGGGATTCCACTGGGGAGAGGACCTGGGGTGGGAGCTGCCCTTAGGTGTGGGGAAGTGTGGGCGACCAGTTTGAATGGATGCACCCGCCTGAGTGTGCGCTGCCTTTCCCAACTTGCCTCCTCATCCCCCTGTTCACACACTTGTGCCTGATCCCATTTTTTCGACTTGCCTGTTTGCCCTTGCCTCACTTGTCCGTTCCCGCTTCCCTGTGCCACTTGCCTCCGCAACCCTCAAAACCCCGCGCACTCCTGCCCGCCCCTACACCTCTTCACACCTGGGCACCCTGCCTCCCACACCCCGCAGGCGAGCCCCCCGCACGCGCACTGCATGCCGGCGAGGTGGCAGGCGAGAGGGAAGCCGTGCAGAAGCTGCGCGGCGCGCTTGCCGCCCAGCTGCACGCGCTGCCGACCACCATCAACACCGACCTCGACATCCTGTCGCGCCTTGCTGGGCAGACCGCATCCTTTTCAAATTCAAAATCAAAATCAAACGCAGCAGACGGGGGCGGCGGCGGCGGCGCGGGGGCGTTCCTTGCGCAGGCGCTCGGTGGAGCGACAGGAGGGGGCAAGCAGGGCGGTGGGGCCTCTTTGGGGAGCTCCTCCAGGCAGGGGGCGTGGCCGCCGCCGCTGTCGCCATACCGCCTGTCGGCCGCAGTACGGAGTCGGCTGGAGCACAAGCAGCTGTTGCAGACGGGGCTAGATGCGCTGGATGCGTACGCATCTTGGCTGGGCTAGGGGCGGACCAGGGTAAGGTAGGGAGGACCAGCTGGAGAAGAGCAGAAGAGCCCCCGCCTCCCCCCAGGGTGCACACAGCATTGGCTTTTGTGGCTTTGATGCTGCACATTCAAGACTAGGTAGGCAGATGAATAATCTGAGAAAAGTAATCTGAGATAATCAGTCCATAGGATGAGAGCGGATTGTGATGGGCTGGCCCATAGGTCACAGCCAGCTGGAATGTGGCTAGCGCCAGGACACAAAGTCGCAAGGGTGGGAAGGCAGCGATGAAGGACACAGGGCGTGTGCCTCACAAGGATGCCGGCAAAGACCAGAAGTTGCACCGAGGAGGGTTTGCCATGTTGACCAACTTGGTGGTGTTGTTACCAAGTGAAACACGGATTGTTTGCATCTGATACTGCATGGTCAAAGGAAGAAGTAAAGTGCACGACGCGTGGTCAATCGCATTGCATGTGGCAGAGAAAGGTCAAGGTCCACACTGGCAATTTGCAAGTTAGTGACTCAGCTGGTTACCGATGCGCACGAGCACATCGTCCGGCGGCAAACCATAGCACCATTCCACGGTGACAGCCTGAACGCTTATCAGGTGCCACCATGCCGGTGGACGCATCCGACCCTCGATTGCAGCGCGTAGCATTCGCCCGTCTGCTAGGCGAGGGCGTAGATGTGTACATGCGCAAATACGAGGTGCTGCTGGGCCGCAACAGCAAGAGCACGCCGCTGGACGTGGTGTTGGGCGACAACATGAACATCTCGCGCCAGCATGCCAAGATCGTCTACAATTTCGACGCGCAACACTTTGAGCTGCAAGTTCTGGGCAAGAACGGCGCGCAGGTCAACGGGCAGCTCTACACGCCGGTGCAACCCCCTCAGCCTCTGCGCAGCAAGGACCACCTGACCATCGGCGACAAGTCGTTCCACTTCCTGCTGCCGCACACGGGAGCAAGCAAGCGCAGCGGCGGTGCGCCAGGCGGGGAGCCCTCCGCCAAGAAGGCCAAGCCTGAGCCCTCCCCCCATGCTACACCTGTCAACGCCCATGCAGCCGCGCATGGTGCAGCAGATGCGCCTGGCAGCAGGCTGGTAGAGGGCGCGGCGGCAGCTGCAGGCGGCCGACCAGTATCCAGCGATCAGCATGGCGGCACCACGCCTTCCGATGTCATGCGCGCTGTGACAACAGGCGCAGCAGCGCATGGCCCAGGTGCTGAGCTGGCCAAGCAGCCTGCCATCCTGACCCTGGGAGGCACAGCACCGGGTGGGGGGCTGTCAGGAGGCCTGGACCCAGCAGCAGCAGCGGGAGCAGGGCCAGCGGCCGCGGCAGCACAGGCTGCGCCCAAGCCGAAGGCAATGCTGAACCTAGCCAACGCGCCCGCTCCTCCCTCAGCAGGCTCCCAGCAGCAGCTCACGCAGCAGGGGTCCCAACCCCAGGCCCAGCCCGTGGGCTTAAACCTGGCACAGGCACCCTCCGGGGAGCTTCAGGGGGGCCTGGGGGGGCTGAACCTGGCGGCGCAGCTGGCACTCTTGCAGCAAGAGCAGCAGCGGCAGCAGCAGCAACAGCAGCAACAGCAGCACCAAGCGCTCTTGGGCGCCTTGGCCCGCCTGCCAGCAGGCGCTCAGCCCCAGGCGGCACTAGCCTCCCTCCTAGCCGGGCAGCAGCAGCAGCACCAGGCGGCAGCGGCACGGCAGCTCGCCAGTCTGTCAGCTGCCGCCGCTCAGCCCGGCACCGCTCCCTCCTCCACCGCGGGGGCGGGGCTCGCGCAGGCCGCCCTGCTGCAACAGCTGCTGGCCACTCGACACGGGGCAGGGTCGACGGCTGGCATTGGCGGTGCGCCTGCCGGGGGTGCGGCGAGCGGTGGCACGGGCGCAGGGGGCCCGGCGGCGGCAGCGGCGGCAGCGCTGGGGCTGAACCTACGGGGCACCGATGATGAGAAGCAGCAGCTGCTGCTGCGACTGGCACTGGCACAGCAACAGCAGCAGCAGCAGCAGCAACAACAACAGCAGCAGCGAGGGCCGGGCCAGGGCTTCCCCTAACGTTTGCCCCGGTTTCCCCCACTGTCAAGGTTCAAGACACTCCAGTAGCTTCGTTGTTTGCTTTCCACTGTGCGGTTGGGCCACTAGGCTGCATTGTAGGAACAGGATTGTGCACATTATGTTGACAAGGATGGGCCTTGGTGGGTAACATCATTAGCATAAGGACCCGCGCGCGACGCACAGCGCCTGACGTCCCCGGCCATGTAACAGGCTACACTGTTGAAAGCTGGGTCGCATGCTCACCTCGACCTAACCACAGCACCACACCAACAGGATCCCAAGGGCCAGAATCGGAATCAACATTCCCAAAGTCATGAGGAGCCACTGTCATCAAGCACCTCAGGTCAAGCTTCGGCTGTATGTAAGGGCAAGTTGTGAACACGTCGTTGTCTGCTGTAGCCTCGCACAGTTGTTTTCAATCCCGCACCTTGGCAGCATAGCTTACCCAAGTTCAGCTGACGATATCCATTGCGGAAACAGATTAAGCAGCGGCCTACTCAGCGCGCATAGCAACGGCCTACAGCGCAAGTGTTGCTTGTATGAAGGCCTGTGCATAATGCATCATCATCGGCCATAGGACTCCTGTGACAGAAGTCACTCTAGTCATCTCACAGGACAATAACAACTGCAAACTGGTCCAAAATGAAGCTGCATGCGCTTGGAAAGGCACCAGTGCTGACGCCAGCTCTGGCAGCACCTTCTCTCCCATCCACCTCTGCATGCACATGAATGCCTGGCTTGGATTGGCGACATTGTCGCCTGTTGGTTGTGGGGCACCCGCCACACAAATGCTCAGCAGCCCATCACTTCATATGTCAACGCAGCTGCCACCCATTGCATGCGGCATGGCCTAGCAAGCTTGGCAATTGATTGTAGTTGTGGCAAAAGGTTATTGGGTCATGCTAGGTCCGAATAGTCCGTAGACCTAAACCACAGCCAACCATTTGGGACAGTGCGCAGTGGATGCAGGTGCGTCAAGGTGTGGCATGCACGTTTTTGCAACGCCTCAAATGACATGCCTGCCAGTCACCCTCCCTCCCAGTTGTGCAAGGTCCGACAATCCTGCATTCTCTCCCCTCCCCTCTGTGCAGGCCAGCAGGCATTGGGGGCCACAGTAGCGCGATGTTGATACTCACGCTTTCCATCACAGCGTGGTTGCTTCAACACGCTTGCTACCGTGTTCCACTGCTACTGTGTGCGCAGCCTGTGTCTATTGGCACAGGGCCTTCACGCAGTGTGGCAACCAAGTGGCGACCAAGCAGGTAGGGCCCCGTCATGCAGCGAGGCGGCTGCTTAGGCAGCTGTTACCAGGGGACAGTAAGGGCTGAAGGCCGCTCGCTGAGACAGATGGTGACAAGGCGGCAATGGCACCCCATGTAAGGTACAGCCAATTCACCCTGGGTTGCGTGTGTTGATGCCGCGACGGTGATGGTCAGGCTGTCAAATGAATTTTTGTTTCGCCTGTCCGCTGCAGGCGCTACTAGTGGCGCAAGGAACTGACACTCTAAAGCTGCACCAGCATCACCGCCACGGCGGCAGCTAGCAGGGACAGCAGCTGTAGCAGCTGCGGCCGCGTGAGCGAGGCTGCTGCAGCAGTGTTGATGTAGTACTGCACCAGGTTGACCTGCGTTGTCTGGATGTAGCCGGTGCAGTTGGGCACATCAGCTGGCACCACGACGCGCTTTGTGCAATCAGAGTCCTGTGGCATGGACAGATGGGGACAGAGGCAGCATACTTGCATGGGTCGGAACACCTTGACAGAGCTGCTGTCACCAGGGCGTACTGTCCTTGCATGTCACATGGCGCAGTGCATCCAGGGGCGCTCGCCTGTCTGGCAGAACGATTTGCTGGCAGGGGGTTCGCGTGAGCGTGCATGCGACCTGTAGAGCTGCGTGTCGCATTGATCCCGCACCTGCCATAGGCCGGGGGCAACGGCAGTGAAGGAGCCGTCGGGGTTGCAGAATGCCATGGAGATGCATGTGCTGTTCACGTAGCTTGGGAACAGGAAGCCAGAGACCTTGGCCGCACAGCAGAAGCCCACGCCTGGCAGGCAAACAAAGTATCCGTTTTTCCCCGACGGCCTGCCGGCGAGCGAGTTGGTGGGAAGCGCAAGCGCACTGCGACAGCGATGGCACGGGGAGAGGAGCAAACGTTTGTTCTGTAGCTCAAAGCCTGCTGATGTGTGTGCGCCTTTTGGGTCGGTCTCTCAAACACCTCCTGTAATGCGCACCTTGGCAACATGCAGCAGGCTAGCATCAGCGCTGCCACGGTGACGGTGTTTGCAAAGCGGCTGGCCATGTCGCACAGCAACCTTCGCTGTTGTGCAGCACCGAGCGTCAAGTTGTGCAGCGCACGAAGGACTGTGCAGTGGGCACAGATGCGATGACTGCAACGGGTTTAAATCACGGCGGCAGCTTGGATTCGAAGTGCGTCCTGCAACAGTGTGGGACCCGCCGTAAATGGTGGGATAGGTGTTGTGAACACGCGAATAGCACTGGCACGCAGCTCGGAGGCACATGCATGAAGACAGAAGTGGTTGACAGAGCTTCTGGGTCGCGCCGCGCCCTTATGTGCAGGTGTTCGAACATCCAACCGACCTGTGTCCGAGACCACGCCGATGTCGGGCCATTGAGCTTTCTACTAACGGTGGGGGTATGGATTTACATGCTAGCAGTAGCGATACGGCGTGCCTGGAGATTCAATGAGCATGAGTGGGCACCCACATGGGGCCTGCACCGTGCATGTGCTGTCAGACCTGGACATTTGTCTTTTGTGCAAAGGACCATCGGTGCAGAACTGCACCTGTCCTCTTCAGCGCGGCATCGACCTGCGGTGTGCCTCCGAGGCACTGCCTCATCACCCATGACCAAATTATCAGCGTGGAACTCGATGGTTTTTGGCAAGCAGTGCTTGCACTTATGAAGCTGGGCGAAGAAGGAGCAAAATCAATAGGTTCGTGCCATGGCAAGTTGTAGAAGGAAAGAGAAGGACAGGGAGACGGAAAACCAAGCCACACCCGTGATTTCCAAAGCCTTCTGCTGTAGCACAAGGCACCAGGCGGCGCAGTGGCACCAGCGACATGGGCAAGAAGGTTGTTGCTGACGCGGGCGCCAAAGCCAACACAGCCGCAACCAAGACGCAGCCCACCAAGGCGCCCGCACCCAAGGTGCAGGCGCCAGCGTTGAAGCAGAAGGCCGCCGAGAAGCCCAAGCCTCAGCAGCCCAAGGAGGATGGCGACAAGGCGCAGCAGCCGCAGCACGGCGGCAAGAAGAAGGGCAAGCGCAGCGACATCGACGACATCTTTGGCATGGCCTCTGGCAGCGTGGAGCCTGAGAGCGTAGCGCTGTCATGCGCGGACGAAGAGCTGCAGGCTGTGGCCGAGCGCATCAAGACGGCGCGCGATGCTAAGGCCAAGGCAGGGGTGAGAGAAGACAGTGCATGCATCCTGCACATGGCATCATGGATGGTGTCAGCTTGCCAGCGCCCCTTGGCAAACCTTCTAGGGCCTGATGGGATGCTATGCAGCAGCTGCTGACGAACAGCTGGCACCGTGCTCCCACAATCCCTTGCAGGAAGCAAAGAAAGCGGGTTCTGCTCCAGCGCTGCAAGGAAGCAAAGACGACCTGTTTGGTTCCGAAACCAACAAGAATCGAAAGCGCACAGAAGAGGGCTACGCAATCTACACTGAAGATGAGCTGAAGCTGGGCAGCAAGGGAGGTGACACTGACCTGTGCCCGTTTGACTGCGACTGCTGCTTCTGAGCTTAGCATGACAGCCCTGAGCAATGCCAGGGCAGGGTGTGCGGGGCACAGCGAGGCGTGAGTGTGCACATAGCTATGACTGTCAGCCCTTCGCGACGCTGTTTGGAACAGATGCCTGGGAGACCTCGCCTCCGCTACAGCAGGCACAGGCATAGTGCATGGCGGAATACATACAATTGCGACCTGGTATGGGTTACATGACGGCAGGGACAGTCCAAATGCTGCAACGCCAATGCATGGCTCTGCACCGTCCTTGAGCATGGGATTGGCGGGTACCTTCAAGAGCGCAACCAGCTGTCCAGCAGCTGGTCGCCACCTGTCATCTCTCCTGGGAAGCTGTCACTCAGCACCTCCCTCCTCTGAGGCAGGCGCAGTCGGCACGTCAAGCGGGGCATTGCATCGATGTGCCTTGTTTTGATACAAGGCAGGGCCACAGGCACGCAGGATCTGCTGCAATGCGGAAAGCCTGCGCCTGCATACTGATGCACTGCGCTTAGTACAGAGGGGGAAGGCAGTCGCAGGCAGCTTCCTTGGTGGCCGGCGTTCAAGCTGAGGCTCAGCAACTTGGCAGCTATGAGTAGTATGTCCTTGCGGTACAGAGCTTAGTAGCAGCTGCGCTGGCTCAGTGCCTGCAGCTGCGTGCCAGACGCGCCCTGCCATCCCTGAAGGCCAGCCTGCACACCCCCTTGCCCTGCCCAAACCACGCTGCATGCTGCACAATCAACATTGCTGAGCCTCACAGGCTCACCACTTAGTAATCGAACTGTCATTTTTTGGCGTGGGTGTTTTGTGTGTGACGAGCATTGATGATTTTGCTTCAAGATTATGCAAGCCTGCAAGCGTCTATTTTATGTTACTGAAGTAGAGTCCCAACATGGTCCACAAGTCAGCCCAGAGCTGCTGCATGGCATCGCACAGCCGAGTCGATTGTTTCACAATGCCCGTTGTTCGAATCCACAATGAATGCCAAAGAACTTTGACATGCTGAAAATTCAACGTGCTGTTCCTGATGCCTGGCTTGCCTGAGATGAATGCGTGGCACTAGTGTCCATGCACCACAACAAGGAGGGCTGGGTTGCTGGCAGACAGGTTGTTGCCAAGTCATACCTGGTGGCACCTCCTGGGACGCACTCGGCATACCATTTGCGCCATGCAGCGGCTCATGCGTGCTCCCGGTGCGTGGTGTTCACTATGCGCAACATGTCGAAGCATAGAGCTGTGCACAAAAGAAATGTTGCTTACACGTCCGTCTGCACTCCGGCGATGCTGCCATGTTTGCAGCGCCCACGCCTGGCAGCAGAGTGCGCTGGCTGCTTGCGTCGCCCTGCAGGCATCGCCCTGTTGCAGGCATCGTGCGTCTCGACACAAGGCGCTCAGTCCCAGCAAGCAGCGCAGCAGCGGGCGAGTCAAACGCTCAGCAGGGACCTAGCCAGCCCTTCACGTTCCCTTCATTACCGCCCATCGACCTCAACGCGCTTCCTCGAGGCCCTGCCCTCACCCTGCCCGGCCCTCTGGACTGGGCACCACTGCAGATAGCAGCACCTGCAACACCTGCAGGTCAGCAACATGCATGCTGGCACACGCGCTCGCATCGCCTGCAGCACAGCTTGCATTGCTGGCCATAGCACCGCGCTGCTGCTGCACATCACACTTGCCGCATGCGACATGCGTTCCCTGCAGTTGCGCCGCACCATGTAGCAACACCAGCACCCTCAGAGCAAGCCGGCTACCTATCCAACTGGGCCAGTCTGCCATACGAGTATGACTACTACCTGAATGACGCATGGGTGAGCAACAATGACAGACGGTGACGCCCCGCATAGGTCCGAGGATGACATGCATTTTGCGCAACAGTGAACATTGTGGGGGAATCCTTGAGCGGCATGAGCACTGCTTCCTAAGCGGCCTGTCACACGATATTGTCTGTCCCTGCCATCGCAGTGCTCCGCTGTGTTTGCGCACAGGCATGCAGTTCTGATTGAACAGGCACATTGTACCCTGCACCAGGGTCCCTGCCAAGGTGCCCTAATTAGGTGATAAGTTATAACTGCCTCCCTGTCTGTCTGTCATGCAGGTGGAGGGTCAGCTGCCGCAGGAGCTGCTGGGGGGCACGCTGTTCGCTGCGGGCCCAGGCCTCACCGATGCATATGGCTCACAGGTGAGGGGGACAGTTTCAAGATTGGGTCACAGAGTCTGACATGAGTGGGCTATCATCAATTGCATGGGGCTGGCATTCATACCTGACGTGAAGTGTAGCAAGGTGTTAAACGGCGCGTTGCATGCTGCAAGGTCAGGCCTCACCAATGCCCATGGCGCACAGGTGAGGGGGCATGACGGCAGATTAAAACAAATATGAGTTGAAGAATGAGTCAATCGGGTTGACTGAGGCGGTGACTGTTATGCAGCCCGTAGGGTTGATATGTGCGCCTGGCATGGGATGAGGGGTATTCAAAGGCACGCTGTTCGCTGCAGACCCAGGGCTCAACGATGCATATGGCTCACAGGTAAGGGGGCAGGAGAGCAGCTTCAAGATTGAGGAGATATGAGTCACACCATGTGACAAAGTGTGACATAGGCAGGCTATTATCCAGTGCGCAGGGCTGACATGTGGGATGAAGGGCGTTGAAAGGCACGGCGTTTCATGCCGTGCACCTGACCTGCTCTTTGATCACCTGCTCTGCGTTCCCCAGCCCTGTGCTCACCTGCTCTTTGTTCGCCTACTCACCTGCTCTGGGGCTCACCTGCTTCACCTGGTCTTTACTCACCTGCTCTGGGGCTCAACTTCACCTGGTCTTTGCTCTCCTACTCACCTGCTCTGGGGCTCACCTTCACCTGGTCTTTACTCACCTACTCACCTGCTCTTTGCTCGCCTGCTCACCTGCTCTGGGCTCTGCGTAGGTGCGGGACCCAAGCGACGGCGATGGCATGCTGTGGAGCCTTGCAATCGGCAGCGGCGCCGCTGGGTCCTCGCCCCCGCGCGTGTTTTTTAGGAATCGCTTTGTGCGGACGCGTTCGTTTGCTGCCGAGCAGGTGCGCCGGCGCGATTGCTGCACTAGTAGCAGCCGCTCTTGCTTGAGAAGCTCCTAGGACTCTCTGGGTTGGAGGGAGTGGCAATGTGTGCAAGGGTGCGTTCTTACAGCCACACCGCTAGCACCGCTGCCTTCGTCCCCCTTCCCCCGCCTCCCTCTGTCAGCTGCTGCTCACAACCAGCGCCAACGCGCTCCCCCGAGATCCGCGCATGTTCAAAAGTTTTACGCTCCCCAAAACCCTTTCTCAAAACCCAACAGTTGGCAGGCCGGCGCCTAAGCCGCGGATGGTACGACCGCAGCGTCCCTGCCTCCACCGCCCTGCTCCCCTCCTTGCATGCACATCCGCCCTCACCCCCCTACTTCAATCAGCTGCCACTCACAAACAGCACCAATATGCCTCCTCCCTCTCCCCCAACAGTTGGCAGGCCGGCGCCTAAGCCGCGGATGGTACGACCGCGGCGCCCCTGCGTCCACCGCCGCCTTTGCGCCGCCGTCCGTCCGCGCCGCCCCGGGGCTCGCTGCACCCGCCTTCCCCTCCCCCTTCGAGGGGCTGCCGGAACCTCAGCGCGCGTTGGAGCTGTTGCGCATGGCGGCATCGGTCGCGGCACGGCCACTGGCGCCCAGCACTACGCCGTTCCGCCGCCCGCCCAAGCCTGACCCCTCGGAGCGCTCACCCACACCCTCCACACCTCCCACACATCCACACAGCAACCAGGGTTCAGGGTTAACGACATCATCGGGGTCGTTGGGGCCATCTGGGTTTGTGAGCTCTAGGGGTTCAGAGGTGAGCCGGGTGAGCGGATTAAGCGGCGGCAGCGGCAGCGGCGGGGATGGCGGCTGGGGCCGGCTGGCGCAGCGGCCATTCGAGGCTCTGATGGAAGCTGCGGGGCAGGTGGCGGAGAGGGTGCAGAACAGCGCGGGCGCGCTTGGCCCGCTGTTCAACCCCCTGGACTTCAAC
Organism: Chlamydomonas urium; assembly: GCA_039880955.1. NCBI lineage: Eukaryota > Viridiplantae > Chlorophyta > Chlorophyceae > Chlamydomonadales > Chlamydomonadaceae > Chlamydomonas > Chlamydomonas urium. The sequence continues at coordinate 1,440 of JAWZTI010001170.1, read as the reverse complement.
TTCCGGCAGACGGCCGGAGCTGGGGTGCTTTTCTGGGCGGGACGGCTGTATGCGCTGAGTCAGGTACGGCCAGAGGGGCGTGCCGAGGGTGTAGGGCGAATCACCTGTACCTCAGGGGCCAGGCGTAAGTGTCGACCCGTTATGAGTACACCGCCCTGCCCTTCTTCCCCTCCTGTCCTGCCGTGAAGCGATTGTGCCGTTTTGGTTGCACTGAGATGCCGCCTGGCTCTGCACTCCAACACTTGTCATTATTACAACGCAGCTGTGCACGTCGCACCTGCCTGCTGCGCCCCTCGGTTATTCCCCGGTGTGCAAGTCTGCCCTTCAAGCTGCACAGCGCCACCCCCTGATCCTGTACCCCAACAATAACTTGAACTCGCATCGCAATTGCAATTCACTTGTGCACCAAACCTTCCATTTCCTCAAAGGCGAGTCTGCCGTACGAGCTGCACAAAGCCACACTCTCAACCCTGGGTGAGTCCCACATGGCCGGCGTATTGGAGGGCAGTACCGGCCTGGCAGCTGCCTGGAAACTGGCACCACCTCGACCCCAGCCTGGACCCCACCGCAAGGGTACGGCCGCAAGTGTGGGGCAGGAGTCAAAGGCAGCGGCTGCAGAGGCGGGGGCGAAGGCGGCGGGGGACCAGTTGGTACTGCTGTCTTCGGAGCAGAGCGGCACCGACGCTGCGCTGTGGTTTCGCGAGGTGGACCCGAACGGAGGAGTGGCGGGGCAGGTCCGGTGCAGGTGAGATGGGGCGCGGTTGGGAGCGTGTGCATTTGAAGCGTGTGGGGAAGGCTTTTGCAGGCGGGTGAGCCGCGGAGTGACAGGTTAGGTCTGGGTGCAGGTAAGGTGGGGTATGGGTGGGGGGCATGAGGGTGTGGGATTGCGGGAAGTGCCTTTGTAGTCAAGCGAGCGGCGGAACGAGTTGGGTGAGCTGGCTGCTCGCAATGATCACGCCACCGCCAGACCCCAGTCTGCCCGTTGAACACATTTACAGACAAGGGCAGCCACTCGTTGCAGCAAGCAAGCGGAGGGCTAGCCCAAGCATACTGCACATCAATGGTGTCTCTAACGCTCACGCAAGCTTACCCTTACCCACCCCAACCCATTCCCCCCTCCGCCCCTCCTGCACACAGGCTGCCCAACTGCATCGCGCGCTGCATAACCGACTTTGCCGTAACCGACAATTACTACGTTGTTGTCCAGGTGCGGCCAGGCCCCTCGGAGGTCCCACTTGCTTACGCCAGGCCGAGTAGCTCAGGGCCTCGCCACCGCCCAAGCTATGGGCGATGCATCGTTTTCAGAATACCTTGTAATGCAGCTGGGGGCGTTTGGGATCTTCCAATCTCCCCTGCCATTCCCTCTAACTCTTGAAGGTGCCATGGGTTGGAGGGGAGGGATGGAGGGGAGGAATGGAGGGCAGGGATGGAGGGGAGTGT
>JAWZTI010001169.1:0-10557 GCA_039880955.1 Chlamydomonas urium | reverse complement strand
GTGGGTGCCCAAACCTCAACCCAGCACTCACATCGCCTGCTCCCGCCCCTGCTGCAGCAGTGGGTGCCCAAACCTCAACCCAACACTCACATCGCCTGCTCCCGCCCCTGCTGCAGCAGTGGGTGCCCAAACCTCAACCCAGCACTCACATCGCCTGCTCCTGCCCCTGCTGCAGCAGTGGGTGCCCAAACCTCAACGCAGCACTCACATCGCCTGCTCCCGCCCCTGCTGCAGCAGTGGGTGCCCAAACCTCAACCCAACACTCACATTGCCTGCTCGCCTCCGCCTCCAAGCTGCGGCCCGCCCCTGGCGGTGTAGTCATCGCCGCCATCGTCTGCCAGCTCATCATCTGGAATCAGCTCGGGCGTCTGCGTCTTCAGAGTGCCAATGAACTCCTCAAACTGTGATGGGGAGGGTGGACAGCAAGGGCGTGATTGTCAGCAGTTGCTTGCGAATGCTTTGCAACTGCGTGCAATCCTGCTGCTGCTGCTGCTCCTCTTCAACGCCAGGTGTCAGCTGGGGCGCACCACCCCAAACCACACCAACCCACCTGCAACAATCCCGTTCCACCCTTATCGTCCCCAACCCGCCTCACACCACATCATCCTGACCCGTCCCGCTCCACACTTCACCCACTAGGCGGTGCCCCTCCGCACTCTCACCCCGATTACTCCATCATTATTCACATCCATCACGGCCATGAATGCCAAGATCTCCTCCTCTGACAGCAGATCTCCCAGCTCGTGCATCGTGGTCCTCAATTCGGGGATTGAGATCTCGCCGTTGCCGTCCTTATCAAAGAATTGGAAGGCTCGTCTCAGGATCTCCTCCTCATCCGTCAGGTCCTGCAGCATGGAATGCCTGCACGAGGGTAATGAGGAACACGGGGCAGGGAAGCAGTACTGGTCAGCGTGATTGTGAAGAACGGAAGAGGGCAGTGTGAGACGCGATCGCTTATACAGGGCTTCTGCTGCATTGTGTATGTGCGCGCAAGGGGTGTAAACCGCTTGCGGTGTTCTGCCCTACTTGCCTGACATGCACAGCATCACACTTGCGTGCGTTCATGCCCACCGCCTAACCTTCCAGCATGCCTGCTGCAGCATGAAGCCTCCTACCCCCCACTGCTGTGCTGTTACAACCTCCATGGCACCTTTCCCCCTTCACATGACCAAACCTACCCCCTGGGGCCGAATGTGTGTGCCAGCTTACAAACCATGTGAAGCAACCTACTGATAATGCCACACAAACCAGCTGAGCACCTGTGCCATGCATCTACCCAGTGGGTAGTACCCACCATATGTGGCAGACATGCCCAAAGGTCAACTTTTCCGCATCATGCAGCTTGAAGGATCGCAGCTTGGAGTCAATCACATCGTCCGTGGGATTCTGCATGGGACAGAGGGCCGTGGTCGGAGGTTGGCGATTTTCTTGAGGGTGGAGGGCGAAGGTACATGCAGCCGCCATGCAGTGCACGCTTGCATGGGGCTGCAAACAATCACCTGCAAACAATCATCCTAGCTGCTGTGTGTGCTGCATGTGCATAAGGCAACGGGGATGTTGCATGGCCTGCTCTGTGCATGGCCTCAGCGACGCAGGCTCGCATGGATGCATGGATGCGTTGTCGCCTGCACAACTCACCAGGCCTACTGCATACAGAAAGATGACCAGCTCCTGCTTGTTGAGGCCCTCCGTTTCCTCGATGCCTAGGATTTTCAGCGCCTTGCGTCCCGTCTCTGCGAACACAGTGTTCGTGCATGCATGCAGCTGTGGACTTGCCGCCAGAATATCATGCATGCTGTCACAACACGCAGCCGCTGCTGCCATGCACTGATGCGCGCTTGCATGAGCACCCACGTTGTTGCCGCACAGTCAGGCCAGAGTTTTCCGGCACGCGCACAACCTCATGCACACGCCGCACACGGTTGTAGATGTTGTTGGCCCAGCTCTGGAAGCCCGCAATCATGGCCCTTGCCGCGCCTGTTGCGCCGCTGCAGATGGCTTCACAAACAACGGCGCCGCGCTGCTATGCTGCTTTTAAGTAAGCTTGCGGCTCAGTATAGGCGGTCTCAAGGTGCCCCGGCCTGTGCGCGTAAAACATGCAACAGCTCCAAGGGGCAAGCCACGCCTAAGGCCACCGCATGTGGATCAAGTCCAAGGAGGGCGCCGTGATAGCCTGTGATTCCTGGCTTACTGCTGGCAAGCGGAGATGCCTGTGAAGCGCACGCACATGGAACATGCAGCAAATTTGCCTAACGATCGTGATTCTTATGCAGGCAATTGTGCTTGTCGCCCAGCGATGCATTGCCAAAGCACATTCTAAAACAGTATGAAATCAATGAAAGCCTGTCATGTCAGCCTTGCGTGCTTAGTCAAGGTACCCCGGCACAACTAAAGGTATCTTTGGTCACATACAACCCATGCCTCCCCTTCAAGGTACCCAGCCAGAAGGTCGGCGTCAGCCCTGCTGCCTGACATGCCACTGTTGGTAGCGATGATACCCAAACACCTCAGTGTGGTACCGTAGGTGATGTCACATGTCACATGTCACAACACCGCTACAGCTCACCTCCACTTCCAAGCCCATGGCAGCCCACACGATGTGCCAACCTTCAGGTTTGGCATTGCTGCGAGGAGGGCAGCTGCTTCATGGCTGAGCTGACATCTGTCGCCCAAGCGCAGGAACCTGAGGCGGATGAGGCTGGGAACAAAGGCCAGGTGCTGCGCCCACCACACAAAGCCGTTTGATGCTGTTGGTACTGTTGGCGCCATAAAAGCATCGTAATTGATCCACAAGCTGGTCAGGCCTGTCAGGGTTGGCAGAGGCTGGAAACGGTCAGGTCCGGCCTGGGAGAGCACCGCCAGCTTGAGTGATCGCAGGGCGGTGAGGGTGGCAAGGTAGGGCATCACGTCATCGCTGTGCAGGCGAGCGCGGGTGCAACGACGCCTGGCCAGTTGCTGACGCTGGTGTAGGAACTCCTGCACGTCTTTGCAGTATTTGCTGTCATCAGCGCCTCCCTCAGTGTCGCGGGCCACTGAGCCTGGCTGCAAAGCAGCTGCTTCATCCAGCTCAATGCCGTCAACCAGTACATGGGATGTAAGGTGGTGCAGGTGCACCATGGAGGCCCCAACGTCCTCCGCGCCATGTGGGGTGCGCACCCTTGCCAATGTCAGGGATGACAGTTTTGTGAGGCCGGCGAAGCCCCAGTACACAGGCCCGCACAGGGGCGTGTTGTCGAAGGTGATGGAGGCAAGGCGAGGGCAGGTGGTGGCAAAAAGCGCTGCATCGCCGCACGAGAAGGCCTGGGCAGCAAGGGTGTGAAGATGAAGCTCATGCAACAGGTTGGGTTACGCTAGTTTTGCTGCGGTGACACGACTCGTGGCTTTGCTCACGTGCTTAAGGGTTTCCAATCAAAGCTCAGCTGTCACAGGCTGTCACCCTTTGCTCCACTCATGCAACCTGGCTTCGTTCAGCAAACACAGGCGCGCAGGCTGGGTACAGATCCACCTGCCTTTGCCAGCTTACCAGGCAGTCAAACAGCTCCAGGCGAACCAGGGTGTCAAACTTTGGACGGGCGGTGTACAGAAGCGCTGGCAGCATCAGAGAGGGTGGCTGTGCAGCATGGAACATGCTGAGCGTCAACGTCCTCACAGCAGCCCTTGCTGGGGAAGAGCGTCAGGCGGTCCCTCATCTGCTGCACGAGCGCTGCGCCCTGCGCCCCGTCGTAGCCGGACCATTGCTCCAGCCCGAAGAGGCTTGTGCACACCCTCAAGTGGCCGATGAGGCTGTCGATGCAGGCCGCGAGCTGGCGGCAGGTGCAGCGCAGCGCTTGCTGATCTGCCTGGGAGGGCAACGCGGTGCAGATGGGTCTGAGGGCTGCTGGCGCCAGCTGTGGCAGCGAACAGGGAAGGGTGGAACGGGCGTGAGACGCCGCGCTGCGCCCGGCATGACCTGGCTGCTGAGGCAAGTTGTGTACGCGGTGGTATGGCATCGAACGAGCATGCAAATGTGAGGCCATAGCCCTGCTTGCAGCCAGAACAAGGCGTCTAAGCTTAGCACTCAGCTTAGCTAAGCATTGTGGTTGTAATAAGGACGTGCGTGTGTGTTGCACTTCACCACGACCTGGGGCACATGTGTACATCCTGCTCAATTCAATACCCCGCAACAACAGCAAAGCGTTGAATGAAGTCCGTTGTGCAAGCAAACCTGGTGCGTGAAGGTTATGAGGGACAAATGCACCTCTCCGCACCTTGATGACAATGTGCAACAAGTCAGAGCAGGGGCAAACAAACAGCCACGTCCTGTTCCCTTTGGGTTTCTTGCTGGTGCAGATAAGCCGTGTCCACAGCCAGCGCAGCAGCTACAGGGCAGCCACGTTAACCCATGCTCATACTTAAAGCTTGTGGGAACACTGGCGAGGTGGTGAGGGTCCAGCCGTACCTGAAACTGTTCGCCTAGGCGCAAATTCACGGCAGGGCGCGAGGGCTGTGTTCCCTCCGTTTTTTATTTGATGAAGTTGCACATCTTGGCCAGCAGCCCTGCTAGCTGCAGGCGCGAGTCGACACCCTCGCTGATGCGCAGGTGGCAGAACCCTATCTCACGCAGGAACTCCAGCTTCAGGTACTCCTGCAACAGGGGATAAGGAGCAGAGGGTGAGGGCATCAGAGTGAATGGGGGGGAGACAGGTGCACACCCTCGCTGATGCGGAAGTGTGAGGGCTTCTGCATGAGGAGGGGTGTGATAGGCAAGATGTCATGTTGCACAGGGCGTGGGGAATGGGTCTAGACCCCTTCAAATGGCAAGCGGCATAGCAATCCTTGCTGCAGAGAGAGATACGAGCTCGCCAACACCAACACTTTCCTCAGACACTGACCCACTTTGCTCGTGATCCCAAACAGCATGGCGGTGCACATGAGCGGCCGCACAACACTCCCTTGTTGAGGTGTCCAGCAGCAACCCGGCTCCACGCTCCAAGCCCATCTCAAACTCCACATCCCAGCCTTTGTACTTCAGGCTCCACACCCGAAGCACCACATCCCAGGCTCCACACCCCCACAGTCCACACCCCAGGCTCCACACACCCAGGCCACTCACATGTACTTCCGCGTTCTTGGTCACTCGGAACAGTGTGGTGATGATGTCTGTGGCCGAGTAGCCCATATCGCACAGCTGCAGGACGCAAGGGAACATGGCAGTGGTGAGCGTTGCAGTGGTGAGTGTTGCAGTGCATGCAGCTCCCCCCTACGTGCAAGGTCGTCTTCCTTCCTCTGCACGTTCATCACCTGCCCTTTCCCTTTCCCACACCTTCCACCTCACCCGCCTGCGCCCTCACCTGCATCAGCCGTTGGTGCGCCGCGTCGATGTTGCGCTGTGCGCAGTACCCCACCATCTCCGCCACCAGCTTCGGGTGTGGCTGGTCACACACTCGGAACACATTGTCAGGGCTGACGAAGCCAAAGCCACTGCGCAGGCGTCAGGGTTTTGGATGGTGTGTTGTGTTGAGAGGTTGGGTTGCCAAGGTGATGAAGGATTTGCATTGCTTCCAAGTTTGCAGTTCAGGTGTCAAGATGCAGGTGCGACGGGTGACATGCCAGGTTTGAAGTGAGGTTCATTTCCTGGGCGTATATTAGCAATCCCCACACCCAACAGGCCCCAATACTCCAGCCTCTGCAGCCACCGTCCCCCGACGCCTCTCCCTACCCCCTCCCACACTTCCTCCCACACCTCCCTGCATACCACACCTGTGCGTTGCCTGCAGGTTGTTCAGAGCCTGGCGCATGTCTCCATCGGCCGTGAAGATGATGGCCTCCAGCCCCTCATCATTGTACGCCACCTTCTCCTTGTCGCACACCACCAGCAGCCGCCTTAAAACATCGACGTCTGAGATCTTAGAGTAGCGGACGACGGCGCAGCGTGACTGGATGGGTTCAATGATCTTCGTTGACTGGTTGCAGGCCAGTGCGAAGCGGGTGGTATGGGAGTAGATCTCCATGGTGCGGCGCAGCGCCTGCTGAGCGCCTGAGGTCATGGAATCTGCCTCGTCCAGGATCACAACCTTGTGACGGCCTGTGTTGATAAATGGGTGGGTGTGTTACAGGGGAGAAGGGAGGAAGGGGTGCGGTGAGAACAGGGGCACTGATTGGTAACTCATGGAATCTGCCTCATCCAGGATCACAACCTTGTGACGGCCTGTGTTGATAAATGGGTGGGTGTGTTACAGGGGAGAAGGGAGGAAGGGGCGCGGTGAGAACAGGGGCACTGATTGGTAACTCATGGAGTCTACCTCGTCCAGGATCACGGTGTTGTGACGGGCTGTGTTGATGCGCGGGTTGGTCACAGGGAAGCAAGGAGGGGGACGATGAAAATGGGCAACGCTTGTTGGGCACAAACCTGGGGTCAATGATGACCTTCAAGCGCCGGCCTGTGGTGGGTCACGGGGTGGGGTGATACAAGGTCAAAGACGAAGCAGGCTGAAGGTTGCAAACAAGGAGTTATGATGGCTTGAGTGTCAGCTGTTGTGAGTGGAAACTGCCCTTCTGCATCAGCCGCCAGAGGGTCAGCATGTATAGCCCCCTGGGATCCACTGGCACGAATGCGTGCCCCGCTATGCCCCAGCTTTTGTCACGTTCACGGCCCACATGCTGAGCCTCTGCTGCTGCCGCCGTCACCCCGTGCTCTTTTTGCGAGTGCGGTTTGCTTGCCCTTGCTCTTGTAAGCAACCACCCTGGTTGAACCCACCACCCACAGCCTGCAGCCCACAGCTCACAGGTTGCGGCTCACAGCCCATAGGCCGCAGCCTGATCCCAGCACATGATGTGCTGCATGAGGTATACCCCCCACCTGGTGGCAGGGTGACCTTCTTTTGAGCAAACATCTTGATCTTGTTGCGCACCACGTCGATGCCCCTGTCGTCACTGGCGTTCAGCTCCAGCACCGCCTCCTTGCATGCAGGCCCGAGCAGCTCATGTGCAAGGCACAGGATGGAGGTGGTCTTGCCGGTTCCGGGTGGGCCTGCCAGAATGAGGTTGGGCATGTTGCCCTCCTTGGCGATGACCTGCAGCCGCGACACCGCTTCCATGTTCGACACCACGTCTGCCAGCACCTGCGGGCGGTACTTCTCCAGCCATGGTAGCTCCAGGCCCTGCTGCGCCTGCTGTGGCTGCTTGGCGGGAGCGGGCTGGTCCTCTTCCATGGGCTGAGCCTGGTCGCGTGCCGATGGCCCGGCATCGTGCTCCATGGCAGCAGACATGGCTCCTGCGTCAGCGTTGGACTTACCTGCTGGTGCAAACTTCAAAACTTGCACCTGGGTGTGGGGCTGCGTGTCAGTGTGAAGGAGCCAAGGGTTTCGCAGCGCTGGCACCTCGTGGAGCCTGCTGCAACTACAGCAGCGCAGACATGTCGCCTGACATAGAGGCAGGCCAGAAGAAGCGCGTGCGGGTGAGGCCGCAAAAGGCCAACAAGGCGGCGGGCGGCTCGCCAGCAACAACGCCGGCAGGTGCGCATGCAAGCGCGACACCGCCTGGATACTGCACAAACGCTCCATATTGGGGTCGTGCTGACGCGTGCTGCACTCGCATCACCCGTTCCTCGCTCCCAGGGAAGCCTCTGGCAGCCCAGGAGGCTAAAACGCCACAGGCCACCCAGCAGCCCAAGGCATCTCAGCAGCAGGCGTCTGCCAAGAAGCGGGTGCGCGCGCGGCGAGCCGCCAGCCGCCTTTTTTGGGTTGCAGCAAGTGCTTGTCAAAGCCTTTGCATGGCATGCATGTGCATGCCATCAGCATGGCGCCTCCGCATGTGCATGTTCAGCACCCATTGGCCAACAGCGGCTAGACGGGCTTGTGCATGCAGCCTGCGCATTGCCTGGACAACGGACCGAGACTGCTATCTGCTTGCTTACCATGCACAGAAGCTTGCAGAGGCTGCGGGTGCCAAGGCATTAGGCAAGAAGGGCCAGCAGCCAAGCAAGAAGAAGAAGCAGCAGGCGGATGAGGATGAGGATGAGGAGGATGTGATGCCAGGGGATGATGGCATCATTGATGAGCCAGTTGACAGCTCAGGAGAGGACCTGGACGACCTGGAGCATGCGCTGCAGGAGGGGAGCGGTCTCGCAGGCAGCGAGGACAATGAGGAGGATGAGGAGGAAGACGGTGGGGAGGAGGATGCGGCGGCCCAGCTGCAGCAGGAGCAGAGGGGCAAGAAGCACAAGGTGCGGCGCAGGCACAGGCGCGGGACAGGCTGTTGTTGTTGTTGCGGCCGTTGTTGCGGCTGTTGCCACCGGTGGGCTGGCTGCTGAGACAAGCAAGCAACGTTAGTGAGAGCTGTGTGCAGCCATAAATTATTTATGGCTCACCGCTTTTGCCTCACGCCACACGCTTCACACATTGCCAGTGGCTGCGCTGCTCATCACTTAGTATCCCATCCCATGTGTCAACACTTTTGTGCACACTTCCACACACACACACACTGTCCCTCGCATGCGCAGAAGGTGCATGTCGATGATGAGAAGGACAATGTCCCAACCAACAAGTCAGGCAAGGCAGCCGCCAAGGCCGAGGCAGCAGCAACAGCGGCGGCAGCGGCAGCAGCGGGGGAGCCGGGGCCGGACGGCATTGAGCGTCAGCAGGCCACCGTGTCGGGCATCATGAGTAGCTCGGAGTTCAGCTCGTTGGAGCTGACGGAGAACGTGCAAAAGGTGTGGGGCTGGTGTGGGGGCTGGTGTGGGGGAGAGTATGGGGGAGCATGACACACACCGCGTGTCTGATGACAGCGCTTGCAGATGGGATGTGCACTTATGGGAGGATCTGTCTGACCAGCCACCACAGGATCAGCTTGAGCTCAAGCACACCCGTGACATAACGTTCTTGACCGTCTCCTCCTGCCCTGCCTGAACTCTTTCACCCATGCCTGTCCCGCTGGCGGCTGTTACATATTATATGTAACATATATCAAAGAAATGTATTATGTATTATATGTAACATATATCAAAGAAACGGGCTTCAGTACATGACTGTTAACCCCCCTTGCCCGCCTCTTTTGCTCTGCTCTGTTCCTCCTTAGTTGATCAAACACATGGGCTTTCAGTACATGACCACTTAACCCGCGAAACCTGCCCTTTCCCCTGTGTTGCTCCCTCCTTCTCAGTCCATCAAAGAGATGGGCTTCCAGTACATGACCGAGGTACAGGCGCGCACCATCCCCGCGCTGCTGACGGGGCGAGACGTACTTGGCGCTGCCAGAACAGGTGCGTACACTCTTTCACGGCGTGGTGTGAAGGGTGTGGATGTGGCATGAAGTAGTGTGAGCTGGGTGGAGCATGTGAGGGGCGTGAGGGTTCCGGTGGGTTCGCGAGAGCGGGCGCGGTAGGTGTGGGTGCCTAGCATCCAGCGTCGCAGCAGTGCGAATGCGAACGGTGTCAGGGATTATCCTTTCTGGGTGCGAGGAGCTTTTGGTCGGGGCGCGTCTGGAATTGGTGACCAGTTGCCTGTGTGCTGCCCCTTCTTGCCCCCCTCCTGACTCCACACCCGCCCACCCCACACCTTTTCACACCCCCAGGATCGGGCAAGACGCTCGCCTTCCTGATCCCCTGCGTGGAGCTGCTGTATCGCGCCAAGTTCGTACCTCGCAACGGCACGGGCGCGATCGTGATATCCCCCACGCGAGAGCTGGCGATGCAGATCTATGGTGTGGCGCGAGATCTGATGAAGTTCCATAGCCAGACGCACGGGCTAGTCATGGGGGGCGCAAACAGGCGCACCGAGGCGGAGAAGCTGATAAAGGGTGAGGGGGAGTGTGGGGGCAGTGTGTGACCGGTGTGGGGGGGTAGGCTGGCATGTAGGTGAGAGCGTTGGGTAGGAGCATATAAACAGGCGAGGTGTACTGACTGTGACTCGCCGCCTGTACTGCTCTGTACTGCTGTGCATATGTATTCTCTGGCTTGTGCTTGGGCCTGCACTGAGCTGCTGCTCCTTCGCCAACGCTGTTTGCTGGTTCACCCAGCACCCAGCACCCAGCACCCAGCACCCAGCACCCAGCACCCAGCACCCAGCACCGAGCACCGAGTGGACGACAGCTGTGTTGAGACGCTGACCTGCGCCATCTGACGGCTCATGCGCCTTTGGCCTGCAGGGTTCTCTTCAAGCTCAAAAAACGCCTCTTCCCCACCCCCGCTTCCCAGGTGTGAACCTGCTGGTGTCCACACCTGGTCGGTTACTGGACCACCTGATGAACACCCAGGGCTTTGTGTTCCGCAACCTGGCGTGCCTGGTTATCGATGAGGCGGATCGTATCCTGGAGATTGGGTTTGAGGAGGAGATGAGGCAGATCATCAAGGCCCTCCCCAAGGAGAGGCAGACAATGCTGTTCTCCGCAACGCAGACAACCAAGGTGCGGGGAAAGGGGCTGGGAAGGTAGCGATGGGGAACGGACATGTGGGGAGAGGCAGGTGTAGTTGATGGATGGGAGATGGGCGCCGGGGTGAGGATGCGAGCAAGCCAGGTTCCTGAGGCCCTGTGTCCAAGGAGAAGCAGGCCATGTTGTTCTCGGCAACACAGACAACCAAGG
>JAWZTI010001166.1:0-15860 GCA_039880955.1 Chlamydomonas urium | reverse complement strand
TCAGGTGTGGCGTAGGGGACCGCGCACGCACGCTTTCGTCCCAAGCTAACCTAGGCTTCAGCCGGGGTGCCTGATTTCGCCTGTGATCATGGAGGCAGCTTTTCTATGCCCAACTTGAACAACTTGAGCCTTTTTGTTGGCCTAACAGTGTAGGGGGTCGTCATACTTATGTGGCGACCCCGGGCCGCTGACGAGCCTGTAACACCACACACCACACAAAAAAAAAAATAAAGCAGCGCTGCGGGAAGGACCCAGTCGGCTCTGTAACACTAATTTTGCCTGAGCTCTCTGTCAGCTCCCGCAACCTTCATCACCTCAGCGACCCAGCAGCGGGCAGAATCACGCGCGCCCCGGCAGGCATCGGCAGCGCAGCGGTCTCCCCTCCCTCCCATCTGCGGCTTAAGCGGCGGCGCGGGACGGCGCGGCAACTTGAGGCGACACCACGGCGGCTGGCGCCGGCGTGAGCCCTCAAGTCCCTCTCCCTCGTGTCCCAACCTGTTCCCTGTGTGGTGGGTGCTCGCCTGTCGAGGCAGGCAGCTGGTAGAGAGTGTCACCCGACTACGGCTCCCTAGGTCAGGACCCCGAGGTGTATCTAGCTAGGTCACTAGCACAGGTCCTTCAGGAGGGGTTGCGTCAGCAGCGCCCTCATCTCAACCTTAGCAGAAGGCCAGCGTGAGCGTGGTGCTCGCCTCTCTCTCTCTCTCTCTCTTTCTTTTTGGTTGCTACAGCAGGAAAGGAAGCAATGCGGTGTCTCTCAGTTAAGGCATAAGGCTGTGCGCGTGTTTGCGCAGCCTGCTTGACAGCTGCTGAGAAGCTGCTAGGAAGCTGACTCAATGCAGTCTGCACCTGTCTGCCCATCGTGCTCACAGCCCAAGACACCTTCAGCAGGCCCAACAGCCTGCAGCATGTGGTGCAGCGTGTGGTGCAGCATGTGGTGCAGCCAGTTGCTGCTTCACAGAATGAGAGCAGCAGCTGGTAGCATCTTGTGATCTTGTTACAAGAAAGTTACTGCTCAAAGGAACTTGCACCAAATCGTTTACTGCATCATTCAAAAGGAAATTTGGGAAGAGAGAAATTAGGCAACTGGCCTGGCCTGGCAGCAGAGCCACAGAGTTTGGCATCTGCAAGTGCTACATTGCTTGTGCAATCAAACCCCCGCAAATTGCGGGCCGCAACGTCCAGACTAGCACATGTCATCAAGGGGGCAGAACAGCCCTGCACAAAAAATTCCAAAACATGGGAGTGGGTGAAACACACCTTCTCATGTGTCACTGGCAGTCAGAGTAAGCTATGATACGCGGCTCCTATTCATACAGAGGTTGAGCTGGCCGGCCGGTGCTTTGGCTGCGGTCTATGGCAGACATGCCGAGCTGATGCTTAGGGCAAGCATGGGTAGCATGGGTGACTGGGCATCGCAACAGCTGGTATTCTTCATCAAATGTGCATGTGCTGCCATAGGCTCAACCAGGTCACAACAAGGGACTGCAGTGTGAGCGAAGGTCATTCTTGTGAAGCGCATGTTTTTGCGTCACTGTGAAACTGCAGGTGCGGTGGCAGGGGCAGCTGCAGCCGCTTCCACCGCCCTCTCCTGCTCATCAAGGCTGATCTGAAGCCAAGCCGTCAGCTCCTCGTCAAATGCAGTCTCCATAATCTGCACAATTACATCAGCATCAGAAGCAGTAAGTGAGCACAGGCACTAGTCAGGCAGATCAGCAAGCAGGCAACTGCATGCCCACTTACCAGGTCCACGCTGGCATCCAGTGAGGCAGGAGTGATGGAGGTCAGGGAGGACGCTGACCGGCCCACGCATGTCAGGGAGCTCAGCACACCCTCAAGAAGCAGGCCGCCACCAGCCCGGCGGTTGCGAGCCAGGGCCAGGGACGCAGATGCTGCCATCGCAAGAAGGGATGATGCCGCAAACATTTCACCCTCTGAAGGTCCCAGGGCCACAATGCGGGTGCCATCCAGTTCAAACAAGATGGTTGCTGCAAAACCCAGCATGGCGCTGCGGGCTGCAATCAACTCAAACTTCTGAACCAGGGCCTGCAAGCGGCGCAGCGGAGGACGTCGCAGGAATCAGGAGAGCTCGTTTGTGCAAGGGTGGCGAGCACGCGGGCTGTGCGGTCGTGTACCAGGCAGGTGTGTGGTGCTAAGAGCGCGCCAATATGAGGGCGGCCTCACAAAGTCCTCACCGCGTGCTCGATCGCATAGGAGATCCTGCTCATGACGGGCAGCTGGCGGCCTGAGCGGGAGGCGGCCGCGCACAGAGAGGAGGGCCTTGCAGTTTGGTTGCTTCGAACTCCGCATGACGCACGGGTGCTGCGCAGACAGCTGGAGCGCGTTGGGAGGGCCATGCTTGTAACTTGGTCAAGTGGACTGAACGCTTACTTGCGGGGACTAGTAGGGTTGTCGGCGCGCACAACACCGTGTTGAATGGCGGGAGTGTGGCGTGCAAGAATGAGCGGCTGTCCATGCTCAGGTGACTGGTGCACCCTAGTGGCCCTAGTGGCCCAAGTGCATGAACGTGATCGTTGAAATAGTTCATGCGAGCTTGGATGCTTCACAGACTAGCCTCATGGCTGGTCATACAAGCACAATCCGATGGTGGAAAACCCTACGGCCCCAGCGTCATATGCATGACTCATGCCTGTGCCGTCAAGTGCTGCTGTTGCTGTCCTTGCTGCTGCTGCTGCTGCTGCTGCTGCTGTTGCTGTTGCAGACCAAAGAAGTAGGTCCGCTCATCATCCGGTGCTTGCCTAAACACAAAGCTCCGCAGAATTTTCCCTGCGTTCTCACCACCGCAGGTATCAGGGCGGGTGTCAAGCTGGTAACAACTATACGCAGCAACCTCATGTCAGATGCAAGCAGTGCACCGCCATCTTCTCACCTTCAACGTCAAAGCACAGCTGGCTGATACCTGCAAAGCTGACCTTGTTGCCGGTGGGTGGCTGCTCCCTAACTGGCCCCAGGTTGGTGCCCGTTGCATGCCATCTCACAAACACCGAGGGCCCAGCGCTCCCCTGCTCACTGCTGCCGCTGTCTTGCTGATGTTGCAAGCTTGCCGCTGGGCTGGCATGCTGAGCGGGGGTGTCACAACACGCTGCATGCAGCACCTCAAACTTCAAGTCCGGATATGCAGCACGGTACGCCAGGATGCCCCGCTTCATGACCCTGCGGCCTGCGCCAACGCGGCCGGGCTGCCACACCATGTCGTGTTGCTCATGCTCTTCACTCATGATGGTGTCCAGCAGCGTGACGCGGCCCATGCTCCACACCCTCTCATAGTACTGTGCATGTGCGCATACAAGACTGGCTTCAAGTTTTGCCAATCAGAGGCTACTCACTGCCGCGATGCTCACGATGCAACAGCCAGTTGCAACCAGCCAGCTCCTTGCGTACCTCCACTGCACGCTGAAGGCAGAGCTCGCTGGGAGCAGTGGCAACAGAAGGGTGTAGACGTCAAAGCATGCAAAATTTTGCACCTGCAACGGCAATGCTCAGGAACTGCAACGCACCTGTTTGCAGTGGCACTTTTCCTTGTGCACATCAAGCAGCTTGCCTTGCTGCTTTTTTGAGGCCCAAATGGGGCCCTGCAACATGCTCGCGTGCGGCCACCTGGTGCCCGATCGAAATATGAGGCGCTGCGCATCCTGATGAGACGATCGTGTGCACGCTGCAGGCTGCGATCGTATGCAGCACTGCCTGTTGCACGACGTCTGGCCCACACCTATTGTAAACTGTGCCATTCATCCCCTTGCCAACATGTCTGCTGTCACGTTCAGCTGTTGTGCATCCAGATATCTGACACTGTGAGTTCTTGATGTCCTCGGTGGCCAAGGTTGGTGCTGGAAAGCAAGCCCGCACCGGCACGTGACCTGGCTTCAGATATGTTCTAAAGCAGGCACGCGTTCTAAAGCAGGCACGCGTGTTTCCTCCGTCAGAAAGGCAGCCATGCAAGGATAGTGTCAACATGTAGCGATGTTGACCAAGGCAGGGAATTGCTGCCGCCTAAGTGGCAGGAACGCTGTCGATCCTATGGCATGGCTCTCCGTGCACTGGGCGGACCAATTGCCAAGCTACAGCTGCAGCCATCGACGCCATGTTGCTGGAGAAAGTGCCGCTGTTGCACAGTCACCAACCAACAGCGGAAAGCAGGACCTGCTGGCAGATCATGGTGCAACGCCCTTGCCAACGTTGCAGCAGCCAGCAGTGGCGGCAAATCAAGGCACCAGCGCCAGCGAATGGAGCAGCATCAGCAGGGCAGTCTCAGGCACAGGTGCGGCAGCGGGACTGCTCAAAGGCACGGGCTGTGACGCATTTTAGCATGGCGCTGTGGCTGAAGGCGCAGCAGCTTGCAGCTTGCCTGCAATGCACTGCCTGCCACAGTGGCAGCTTCAGGTAGCAGGTGAGCTTGCCTCAGTGGGGTGAAGTCAGCGGTGTCAGGATAGCTCCGAGATTGAGACCACCAAAATGTAACACAGCCTGCTGAACTTGCTGTCGTTTGACGAACGTGCAGCAGGTGGGCGTTCACAGGACATTTTTCACTGCTCTAGACAGGGTATTGCTGGCATCAAGGCTGAGAGTGTGCATTGTGGGTAGTGTGTGCTCATTGCAGACGCTGTTGTGTTGCTGTTAAGGTGATGTCACAAGAGATTATCCCGCCCTGCTGCGTGCGAATGTAGCCAGCACCAAGTATAGACACGTGCCGTCCTCTTGTCAAAGTTGTCCTTTCTAGCTTGCTTGTTGCAAGCATTTGCTGCGGCCTGGCTGGTGCATTGCCATCCCCTATTGCAGTCCAGTCTACGTTGCACGAGGAGTACATGCTAGGGCGCACGTTTGCAGGCCTAGGGGGGCGTATGCATGCGGGCAGCGCAGGGCACAAAGGGAGGCGACAGCTCCGGTGACAAAAACGTCGCACCAGGCTGCATCTGGCAGCTTGCTGAGCTCAAAGCGCAATGCAGTGCCAGCAGTATTGTGAATGGCTGCACGTAGCTATCCATATCGTAGGCAGAGGCATTCTTCTGAACTTGTAAAACTCTGCCACTGCATGTGTACCATTGTTGGTGCAGGTTCCCTCTCCTTGCTCATCCCCCTTCTTGGCTACGATCAGCCTTCATGCAGGCTTTGTGGTGCCGTGCAGCTGTGCTTGTGACCTATGTGATGCGTACTCTCCTCAACCTCAACCCAGCCGCCTGCATACGCCGCCGCACACGCTACACGTGACATGTGGCATGAAATGTCCATATCTATGCACATCGTCAAACCTGCTGGGGCCAAGCACTCGTGATGGCGCCTTCGTGACTGCCAAGCGCACCACACTCGCTGAGGTTTGGAGGGCACACAAGCTGCTGCACAGGGCAGTCGTGCAGGGCTGGGCATGCACTTTGCCCACAGCGACTCCTCGCCTTGATGGCGTTTAAGAATAAGAGCCAAGAAGGGAGCCTTGAAGAAAAGCATGTGTATACTGAATGCCAAGCGCGAAACAGAAGTCAATGGCGTAAACACACTCGAGCGTGCTTAGCCACAAACAACGCTTTCCTCCTAGCTGCAAGCGTTTGTGTTAGGGCATGCCTCATGTGATAGCAAAGGGCATCAGCAACAGCCCTCAGGTCTGCCCCGCTGCTGCAGCTGAGTGCGCACAGTTTGATGTTGAGGAACCCTTACTGTAGGGTGCATCGAGGAAGCAGGTTGTGTTGCCATTCAAAGTCTGGGGGAACTGGCCACAACCACTCCCCTCGGCGTCTGCCGTCAGCTTGAGTTGATTGTGAGCCCTGATGCACCTGTCCTCATAAAGGCTCTTGCAAGTGTGCAGTTGCACTGTACACCAGGATCCACACAAGCTGCACGAAGGGCGCGAGGGGGTGTGACAGGCAAGCGTCAGTTGCATTTGAACATGTCATTTGGCTGCAATTTCCGACAGCCGCAGCCACTGGGGGTGCTGAATGCCAAGTGCCCTGGTGCTCTTGGCTCAAGGGATCAGTGGTGTGGAAGGGTGTGCGCTGGTACACCCGCACACAGGTGCCGTGGCACCTACCATAAACGTTCCGAAAGCGACGGGCAGGCCGTCCATGACCAGCTCCTGGTGCCCTCCGTGATCATCCTCCTCCACCCTGTGAGCAGAGCGCATGTAAGGCAGGCACATGAGTGTGCAGAGGCCCACCCCAGGCATGTGCCATGGTGCACATCAGTGCATGCACTGATGTGCACCATGCACATGCGCCTGTATGGAACAGGCTCGCATGCCACCACCTGCCCTCACTCACTTCAGGTATGACTTGTACATGATGATGGTAGTCAGCACAGTCACAGCCAGGAAGGTGAGCACACCAGGTAGGTTCAGAACGCCACAGTACCCGCATACTGCCCCGACCACCAGCGCAACCGCTTGCTTCCACCAGTGCAAGACATCCAGTAGATCGTCCTGCGGAAGTTCACGCGCGCTCTTCATGTGCTTCCAACGAGTGATGCCGTGCATGGATGCTCAGTGCACATACCTTGGTCCATGAGTCGTCTCCCGATGTGTACAAGAACTTGACCCACAGCGACTCTCTCCGCGACATCGCTGCTGAGGCCGGCTCCACGGCTTCGTGGCCACTGTGCAGCTGTGTGCGCCTTTGAACAGAGCATTTCCCCACACCTGCAATTTCTTGTGAGTTGCTGGCCAGAGGCAAGTCAGTACTATGAGCTCTGACCGGAACACAGGCCTGCTATGAATTCAGGCATATAGAAAACCTTTTGTTTTAAAGCTCTTTACAGGAAGCTTCACAAGGTGCCGCGTGCTTTGACATGAGCCAAGCAACCCGCGCCTCAAATTCACAACAATCTATAACAATGACAATGGTTTCCTGCAAAGTCATCAGGGCTACAGGGTGCAAGGGAGCTGGCGAACGGGAGACGGTGTGCCTGATAGCATGCACTGCATGGCCACTCGTGCTGAAAAGTACAAAGGCCCATCAGCATGGGCGCGTCAAGGTACCATGGTCATTCGCGTGTCAGGAAAAATGATGCAGCATGCAGATCATCATCTGAAGCATGCCCTATGCGAAAACGCCTCCCAAGGTTGGTGACAGCAGTGGCGCCAAGCATTGGTCGTGTGCCTGGCATTGGGCCCGCTGTCATCAGTCTGCCAATCTGCGCTCTTTGATGCCAACATCCTGGCATGAAACTCGAGGGCTAGAGCCCGTGCACCTGCCAACCCAGACTGTGAAAAACCAGCTGCATGGCATGCGTGCATGCATGGGTGGTCAAAACACCATCTGCGGCCGCATGGGCGCATCCTGCTCCATCGGCGTCG
Organism: Chlamydomonas urium; assembly: GCA_039880955.1. NCBI lineage: Eukaryota > Viridiplantae > Chlorophyta > Chlorophyceae > Chlamydomonadales > Chlamydomonadaceae > Chlamydomonas > Chlamydomonas urium. The sequence continues at coordinate 8,566 of JAWZTI010001166.1, read as the reverse complement.
CATCCTGCTGCATGGACTCTGCCATGCCCTCAGCAGCTTGCATGCCTGGTGCCACGTCGCTGTCAAAGTCCACTGGGAAGCGGGTGACGCGTGGGTGGTCTGCTAGAATGGTCCGGTAGAGTGCTGAGACGACCGGTGTGTCTGGAGGGTTTTCTTTGAGCTGCTCATCTGCATACTCCACATTGACGTAGTACCCGATGCGGATGAACTCCTTGCCCTTGTAAGAGCAGGTGAGCAGGATGACGGTCACGCCGATGAGGTCGTCCGCAGGGATTTTGGCGGGGTCGGGTGCGTCACTCTCGAAAACAAACTTGAAGGTGCCTTGCACCACTGGCCCCACCTCGGCCGTCTCCAGCACCTGGTCATGCGCCTCGTCCTCCGCTGAGCCGACATAGATCATCTTCCACTCCAGGTCGTCTTGCAGCGCTTGCAAGCACTCATACTCGATGGAGAAGGCGAACGGGGCCGTGAAAGGCACAGGCTGGTTGGTGTCGGGCAAGACCTGCAGCACGTTGATGGCTGCCATAGCTGCTGTGCTGTGCTACGGCCCGGTGTGCAGCTGCGCCGCTGCCACTGCAATTGGACTGTGCACAGCTGGTTCGGTTTTGAAGGTGTCTGTACAGCGCGTGTAGCTTCCTGAAGCGGACTGGGCTTGAGCCTGTCGTTCTGGGGAACGGCAGAGATGTGAACGTGGCTTGCGTGCTGTGCTAAAGTTGAAACTGGCGGTTTCGGAGCCCCACACCTCCTGGGTGAAACATCAAAATGTTGGGGTCCCCAGCATGTTCCCATGGGTGATGCTGATGTCATGGAGAGCAGTATGGCAAAAAACGAAATCAAACGACCCCGCTGCGCACAGCTCAAATTACTGTCCTGAAAGACTCAATTTCAAGGTACAAAGCGCTCAAAGCAGTTGGTCAACACAACTTCCTGGGTTCGTCGTCATAGCCTGCGGCCCTGCCTGCCCTGCCCTGTACCAGCGGCACCGCCTCCAGCTTGACCGCGCCAGTCAACGGCGTCTCCAGTCCCTTGTAGTGCCGGTGCAACGCCAGATACTCAGCAGCATCTCGTGCCGTCAGTTGCCGGTTGCTGGCGCTCGCCTTGCAGGCCTCTACCAGGCGCAGCCCACCCATCTGCACTAGCGCCATCTGATCTGCATCCTCCTCCTCCCTTGCCCCGCCCTGCGCTGCCCCGCGGTCCGCCGTCTGCTGCCGCTCTGCCTCCAGCACCTCACCAAAGTCCAGCGGATATCGGGCGCCAGGCTGCAGGCTGAGGCCCTTGAACGCGAGCATCGCCTCATGAGGTGTGATGATGGGTGCCAGGTACTCCTTGCTGTCCATAAGGAAGCCCAGTGGGTCTGCGACCATCACCCACACCTGCACCTCAGGAAAATTGGCCAGCTTTGCCGGATTGGGCTTCCCCATGACAAAGGTGTACGTCTTCTTGTCGGCCGCATGCGCCGCTGCACGTATAAGCGAGATGGCATCGCGAAAGCCTGCGGCCGCCAGCGTGCCTGCCAGGATGCCCACAATGGAGGCTGCCTTGGCCCTCTCCACAAGGTAGTAGCGGCGCTTCAACAGGGCCTGAGTACCGGGCGCAAGTCCCTCTGACACCTGCAGCCGTTGTGTCCTGCAGGGCTCTGTGCTGCTATCAGGTGGAATTGGCTCGGGCTCACAGCACAGCCAGGGCTGGGCATTGTACGCCAATTGCAGCAGCTGCACTGCTGGGGCCGAGCTGCTGCCAAACCAAACCATGGCGCAGTCCTCGTTGCTGATGCCTGCTGGTAGCTGCCAGCGCAGGCCACCCGCCAATGACTGCGCCACGCCCGGAGTGCTGCTGCTTGATTCTGGCTGACAGCTGAGAGCCGTTGTTTGGCAGGCCGGTGATTGTGCAGCAGCAGTCGATGCTGATTCACCTGGCGCAGCAGCTGCACTGCTGCAGGTCTGCTCATTGCAACACACCTGGCCCTGATGCCCTGCCCCGTCTGTGATCGCTGCCGGCGCAGGGCAGCAGCTAGCTGCGGGCGTAGCTTTCAGTGATGTGCTGCAGGCGCTAGATCCCTGACAACATCCACTTCTACCTGTCGGAGGCTGAACTGGCTTGGTGGCAGGTGCTGCTGAGCTGCGCTGCGAAGACGAGGCTGCAGGCTGCAGAGACCTCGGCAGCAGGTCGCAAAAGACCAGCGTCTGAGACACATCAGGGTGGTCCTGGGAGCGACGAAGCAGGGGCGGGGCAAAGATTAGCGTGATGGCTGTTTGACGGAAGCAATAACCAAGCAGGCATCTGCCACTGTTGCGCCACCGCCATGCAACATACAAATTGTGCTACCTGTGCTGCCTGTTGGACCGCAACTGCCAGCTGTTGATGCACGTGCTGGTACGCCTGGTCTACGGCTATGACAGTAGCCTTGCGCTCCTTGATGGCAGCCGATGAAGCTAGGGCTGACACAAGCTGCTTGGCCATGTCTGCCGTACTCGCCACGGCTGATTTTGGGAACACAAAGAAGGCTGGCAGCTGGCTCACTGGGGTCAGGGACGCCCAGCCGTAATGGATCTGTGAGTGGCAGCAGGGCAAATGTGTGATGGGAGGGTCTGTAGCCCGTTACCTGCAGACACCCTTGCTGTTGCATGCAACGCACCACACAGCTGGCGTGTATATGTTGTGCTGCCACTTCGTCGACAGCCAACGGGTTGTATGCCGTGTCAGCAAGCACATACACCTGTGCAACCAGCAGCTCAGGTACTTTGGTAACAGAGTGGCGGCTGACAGCCGGCTTTGCGTTGTTGTCGATGCATCTCGAAGCACTGCTAACCTTGCATACGTTCCCAAGGCGCTGTTGCAGGAGCTGTGCCACGCTGGGGGCCGAGCCCAGCAACGAGTCGGGAAATTGCAGCGCCACAACGCCATGGTTGCCGCTGCGGATGAAGCTCACAGTATCCTCGATGTCCCACTGCCAGCTGGGGTCCGCCATCGTGTGCAGCGCCTGTGGAGGGACCGAAGTTTTGTGATGTGGAAGTGTGGACTGTTGCTGCACAGTGCATGCGATGAGCAGTGCGCATCCGTTCGTTGTCTGCAATTGACCGCTCAGAAGCTTGCATATCGTAAGTTGATCAATTTTGCAAGCCGCCCTGAACACAGAGGATGGGGAATTGCCACACAGCAGCTTTTAGATAAGCATGGAGTCACCGCGGCATGAGGCAGCTGAGGCGACATGTCTCTGGCTGCGCCAAGACCACGAATCATGCATACAAACGCTGCAGCGCTTGGAGCTGGACCCGGCGCTGTGCGACTGCCCCCTCAAGGTGTGCCACTCGGCGCAGCAAGCTTGCAGAGGGTCGATGCCGGTTGCATGTGACCTGACGCAACGACGTGTCACCTGCTGCAGGTGCTTCACAACCTGGCTGTGGTGGAGCACTATAGCAGCAAACGCCAAGACTCCAAGCGGCTGCTAGAGCAGCTGACGCACCTGCTGAACGTGCGTTGTGAAGGGGCACACAAAATAGCTGTGAATCATGGTAGCAGGCGCATCAACAGCATGCTAGCGTTGTGACAGCTGCGGATGCATTCCAGGGATCTCCGTGTCATTGCCATCAACGCTGTTGCCCTGTGTGCAGGACGCCGCCAGCAAAGCAGCAGAGCACCATGCACCTGCTGCGCCCACCCCACGCTCGCATCACGCTTTGCCAGCCAATCAGCCAGAGCAGGCGCTGATGGTACCCATGGATGAGGGCGTAGCAAACCTCAAGGTCAACAAGGTGCGGAAAACAATCAAGGGGAGCAGGTGAAGTGCATTGTTATCTTCTTCATCATGTCCATCATCTTAACGTGTCGCCACCCTGCTCCCTCAACCGCAGGCACTGTTGCTGTACCGTGAGCAGCAGTATGACGAGGCAGAGCAGTTGTTGGCTTCTATCCTGCAGCAGGTGGAGGGTCTGGACGAGGGCACCGCGCTCCATGCCCTGCTGCTGCAGCTGGACATATACCTGCATCAGCACAACCTGCCGCAGGCAGCCTCCCTGCTGCTGACGCTGGAGAAGGCCTGCCCGGGGCTTGCGGCTGGCTTCGCCATGTCAGCGAGTCCCAGCACGGACCAGGAACAGCAGCAGCAGCAGCAGCAGCAGCAGCAGCAGCAGCAGCAGCAGCAGGGTGCTCAAGCTGCAGCTTATCCGTCGTCCCCCTCCAATACAGCACGCGCAGCAGCGGCAGCGGCGGCCAAGGCGCCCCCCTCGCCAGCCACGCCCCAGCCAGCGCCCGCCGTCTCCGCTGCAACGGCAGCCTTTGGTACAGAGCTGCTGGTAGGTGCGTCTGACATCCCCCACGCGCTGCCCTTCATCAGCAAGTGGGGCTCTGGGGCGATGCGTGGGGCGCGAGCTCTCCTGGAGCAGCGCGGGCAGCCAACGCTTGCGGCACCCAACCTGGCGCTGCTGGTACACATGTACCGCATACGCTTGGCGCTACTGCAGCACAACACGCGGGCAGCCAAGCGGGAGCTGCGCGCCATGCTGGCGTGCGAGGCTGCTCAGGCCAGCTCGGGCAGCCCCTCCCCTCTGGTGGCAGGCGCGGGCACCCCTGCCCACCCCTCACCTGCAGCCCATGCGACTGCGGGTGCACCAGACGCCCTCGCAGCCAGTGGCCAGGGAGCTGGGTCAGGGTTGTCAGGGGCAGGCGGGCAGGGAGGCGGTGGCGGTGGCGGAATTAGCACACTGAGCATGTCGCGCACTACAGCGCTGTGCCGTGCTCACGTGGATGTGCTGCGTGGCTCGTGCCGCAAGGCGGCACACGTGCTGGGCGCCCTACTGCAAGCGGGACATTCACCCGCGTGCAGCGGCACACCCGCGGCAGCTAATAACAGCGCACTGCCACAACCAGAAGTGCCGGAGAGGACAGCTGGGGCTGCTGCGATGCAGCCGGTGCTGCTGAATGACTTGGGCGTTGTGCACCACTACAGCGGTAGGCCTGAGCTGTCGGCGGTGTACTTCCAGCAGGCCCAGGCAGCCCTTGGCAGCAGCAGTAGCGATGGGGGCGACAGTAGCAGTTACTGCGCCCCTGCGGCAGACCTGACCGCAGGCAGCGTCAGTGGTGGGGCCAGCCGTGAGCCACAGACCAGCACCACCACGCCTCTGCAGCAGCAGCAGCTGTCAGGGGACACACCAGACCCATCATCAGGTGCAGACGGTGCACGTTATGACTCATGGGCTGTGACCTACAATCTAGGGCTTCAGCGTCTGGTGCTAGCGCAGCACAAGTCAGCGTTACGCTGCTTTGAGCGCTGCCTGGCGGCATTGGGGGCCAGCTCAGGACTGGCGGTGCACCGGCCGCTGCTGCTGCTGCGGACCGCGCAGTCCGCCTTGGGGCTGAGTGCTCAGTTGCAGCAGCAACGGGAAGGGGGTGGCCAGGCACAGGCACCCCTGTTGCAGGCAATGCTGTGGCTGCAGGCAGCACACGAGGCAATGGAGGTGCAGGAGCAGCAGCAGCACAATGCAGCGGTGGCAGCAGCCAGCGCAGCAACAGGGGCGGGGCTAAGATCTGGCTACGACCATGGAAGCCACGCTGAGCTGTTGACGCTCAGCCTGCCAACAGGTGGGGAAGGGCAGGGGGCTCTGGTGTGCCTCGCTTAGGAGTAGGGTGGGGACAGGTGGCATCAGGGGCTGTGGTGTGCCTTGATGAGGAGTTGGCAAGGGCAGCTGGGCCAGGGTTGTGGATGTGAGCTGCGGCAGAGACAGGACAGGCAGGTCGATCATTTACGCCTGACAGATTCGCCGCCTTCAGGGTTACCAACAAGCCCTGCACCTTGAACACACTGTCCACCATCACTGACCCCTGTGCCTGCTGTGCCCCTTCCCCACGCTCACTGCTCCGCTTGCAGACAGCGGGCTGCTGCTGCAGGAACAGGGCCGTGCATATGTGCAGCAGTCCATCCTGTCGCACCTGGCGTATGTGCACCTTCAGCTCGGGGACCAGGACGCGGCCCTGGCAGCTGCCACGCAGCTGCTGGGCATGCCCGACCTTGCCCCTGCACAGGCCGAGGCGGCAGCATGCTACGCAGCGGAGGTGCTGGTGGCGCGGGGGCGCGAGGATGAGGCGGTGGCGTTGCTGGCCTCTGCGCACCAGAGGGCAGCAGCAGCCCTTGCGGCGGCGATGGCGGCGGCGGTTGCGGCCAGGGCGCGGTGTGTGGTGCTGTCTGGCGATGGCAGCCAGCAGGAGCTGCAAGTTGCGTCGCAGCATCGGCCCCCTGGAGGGGAGAGCCCTGATGCAGTGATGGCCGTGGGGGGCACATTCGAGGTGCCAGCTGCGGCATCGCCAGGGCCAGGGATGGGGCTAGGGGTAGGGGTAGGGGCCTTGCCATCTGTTGGCACCCTCGCAACGTCGCCCATTGACGAGTGCGCGCTGAAGCGCGCCCGCGCCTGTCATGCAGCGCTGTGCACCAACCTGTCATCTGCCCTCCTCAGCCAGTCCCCTGCCTCAGCAACAGATCCAGGCACTAGCACACTACCGCCGGGAGGCTATGCTGCAGGTACTGCTCATCCCACCCCTCCATCGTCGTACAGCCTTGCCAGCGAGGCTCTGGAGCAGGAGCCTGGGTGTGTGCCTGCCGCCTTGATGGCTACATACCTTGACATGATGTCGGGGCGGTGTGAGGAGGCACTGCAGCGTATCAAGGCAATGCAGGCAGCACAGCAGGCATAGCGCAAAGACAGGCTGGCAGGTGTGATCGCAGGTAGTAACCTTGTTGTGCCTTCAACCTGACCGACAGCTTGCAGGCTTTGATTCGATGCTTACACTTTTATTCCTATGCTGACATGGTTGACGAGAGGTGATACCCATCTGCAATGGGTATGCAACAAACACCCAATTGCTGCCACGTGTGTGACCCGTCTGCATCGGTATGCATTGCAATAAGGCGCTTCTTTGTGCAAAAACAAGGAAAGCAGCCATGTTGTGGTGGAATGGGGTCAGGCCCTAAGGCTAAACCACTGGCGGTCCGCAAGGAACCCTGGCGATGCAGCACCAGATGATCTTGTTGCAAGAGGAGACACCATGCCCAATCCACCTGATCGGCGGCACCTTATGCAAATGGTGACAAATCCTAACCTAAATCTCTGCCTAGTGCGGCTGTTATGCCCTGATTATACATAAGTGGCTTGATCATCCCTAGACTGACATGCAGCTGCTGGAAATCACCCTTCTTGCCAGCTACTGCCACAGCATTCTCAGAGCCATCTTGCGCCAAGAGCATTATTCACCACAGCGTCTCTGCCCCAAGAGAGCCTGCCGTCCTGGCTGTGTCACGTCTTGTGACACGCAAAGAGGTAAAACATGTCTCTGTTTCCAGCCATGACGCTGGTGCCGTCGGTGTGCACAATGTCATGGGGCCGGTACTCGCCCCATGGTGCAGTCAAACAGCAGGCGCGGGGCATCAGTGTTGAAGTGTCACTGCGACAGCAAAGGCAGACAGGAGGTCAACATGTGGCGAGTGATCAATTCATGCACCATATCACCCAGGCTGCGATGCGGCAGTGAGTGAGATGGGTGCCAAGCCCAGCTGGGCTTGCCTGCAGGCAAAAAGACAGGGAGTATAAGCAAGTAGAGAGCCGCTGCGCTGCAGAGCTGTCATGAGCCCTGCAACGGCGGTCATGTCCTGCAGCACGTAGAGCAGCTACAGGCGGTACTTCCGAGCGTAGTGTAACTAACTAATCAACATGTACAGCAACAAGGCAAGCCTGTCCCTGCCCTGCAACCTTTCCACGCTGACACCAACCGGCAACCAGGCCACCCCAACAGACAAGCCCCCTCAAAGCTCCTTGGAGGAAATCCCCCATGTGGCCCCATCGCTCAACCTATTCGTCAGCCCCTGCCCTGCGTCCCCGTCCTCCACATCCCCCCTATCCCTTACCTCCCCCCAAACCCCTCAGCTCCCCCTTAACCTCAGAAGCCCTACCGGCATCATCGGTTCTCGCTCCTTGCAGCTACGGAACTCTTGCTCCTTCCACATGAAGGACAAGCGGAACACCATGACCGCGCCCGTGCGCTCAATCGTCTGCTTGATGGTCTGCGCAAACTGGTCGATGTGCGACTTCCATTGGCCGAACGTCATGGTGCGCGTGTAGCGCGCCCCCATGTTCAGAACCACCACGTCGCCCTGGGGAGGGGGTGCGGGGTGGGGAAGAGGAGAACAGGGGGGAGGTCAGCGAAGTGGAGACTCAGTCGCGCACGAGGTGCTGTTTAGGGAAGCGAGTTACAACACTTCATGCCATGGCAACGATGTAATGACTGCCAAACTGCATGGTGGTGAGTGTGGGTTACTGTGCGTCGCTGATCCAGCAGCGTTGTGCATTGGTTGCGCTAGACCTGGGATGAAGTTAGGCCAGAGATCTATTCAGCCCCCGCAACACCTCACCGGCTGGATATTCTTGAACCAGGGCACGCAATCGACACGTCCCTTGAGCCCAGGCCGTTAACAAAGATGAACGGGAAGTTGTGAGGCAGCGGCAGCTGGTGCAGTCGCGCATAGGTGTCATTGTCTGCGGCAGGGTCACGTAAAAGAAATGAGGGGAGGGGGATGTGAGGG
>JAWZTI010001163.1:0-15880 GCA_039880955.1 Chlamydomonas urium | reverse complement strand
GTAACCTGCGCGTTCTGCGCATCATTCAAAACAGCCCCAACGCCAAACAGGGCGTCAGCGGCATACAAGCGCCGCGCGCCATTCTGCTGCGAAAAGAAACCCTCCCGCCGCAGCTGAAGGGCAGTCGCCAATCGCACCGTCAGCGGATACAGCGGCCGCCGGCCCTCCTCCGGGACCCGGTCAGCTTGCTGGCCTTCTTGTCGGCGAGCTGACACGAGGGCCACCCCATCCCAGCCCAGGTCACGAGTTCGATTCCCATTGCGGGAGGATCTTGTTTCGGTTATGGTTTGTAGACTTCGGGTGCCTTGCTTGCGGGGAAGGCCTTCGAGCCACTTTCGGTCATGAGTCTGTAAATCCTGGCCCACTTGGGACAGGGGTTGTATGCGCCCTCGCGGTGCCCTAAACAACTGTAAAACACACCACTTCTCCCGGAGAGGGCAGGGCAACCTACTGCCACCGCCCACCCTTACCCATGGCAACAAGCAGGGGCTGTAGACACATTCACCCTTGGGCCTTCCTCACGGGCACCCCTGACGTCACTGCTAGCATATGCCCTGCTAGCACACCTTCCATCGCTGCATGTCCCAGCTGAAAAACTGCAAAGCACCTGGCAGTGATGGTGTGCCAAATGAACTGCTGAAAATTATGCCGAAAACGTTTAAGCATTCCCTTCATTTATTTATAAATGCATTTATTTCTTTGCATGTGGATCACGGGCCACACGCCTGCGACATGGAAAACATCAATCACCATCCTCCTACACAAGCGCGCGCGTCGCGGGACGATCCCACACATTTAGCAAACAAGCAGCCCATAGGCTTGCACCTCACCATCTACAAACTCTGGACCCGGTTTGTCACGGCCATCCTCTCTGAATTTGCTGCAGAGCTGGCGCAGCCACCGCGACATCAAGTCCATGCACATTGCTCGCCACAACAAAGCCGTCGGCCTGATTCAGGATGCCATAGCTAGCGGTCCCTTGGGGGGCAGCTACATGGTTATGGATGAATGTGGCCGTGACGCTACGCCTGATACTGTTGCCGCCATACGCCTCCCACCCTGGTTGCTGCCCACAATGCCTGCACGCGTACGCGACAAATTGCGCCCGGATATTCTCATTATTGATGGTCTGCCTCTACACGCCGGCATCGCGCTCACCACCGCCTCTCCTTCTCTGTCCCACCTGCAGCGCTCATGCCGCATACACATTATCGAAGTTGGTTACTGCTCCGATTCGTGCTCTCGCTGGCTGCAAGCGCGCCCCGCTAAAGAACTGCAACACGTTCGCCTTTGCTCTGCGCTGCGGGACGCTGGTTGGGTGCTGGCACAACCGCCCGCTGCGGACCCTGACATGCCTGTTACTGCTGCCCTGCCCTCTGCTTGCAGGTACTCTGTCATCATGCTCGGCCACACTGGGACCGTCTTTGAGCCGTTGCAAGCATCACCTTCAATCCATAAGCGTGTCCAACACGTGATACGGCAACATACAGCTGGCCATGGCTAAAGCTTGCTCTTTGGATGACTCAAGCCTTTCAAAAACTCAGTTGTTACTGAAGATGGCCGCCACGGTTGTCATGTGAACGCAGAAGGGCTTGGGAAAGTGCTTGGAGCAAACACCGCCCTTCATGCAAGGGCTGGAATGACCCTCAAGCGCCCCATACCACCCAGCGTTGACTTCCCTGCGCGCGTTGACCAGCCAACAGGACGAGCGACGCGGCACGCACTGCTGCACGCATGAGGACAATTGTGACGCTCGTGCTACTCCTGGGCCTGTCCTTCATCCTGTGCAAAGCTGCCAACACAGTGAGTGGGGGTTGGGGGTTTCTGCCTTTGGTTTCTGTGCGCATCACAGGACTTGAGCTTGCTGCGTTGCGCTTGTTAAACGTGCACAGGTAGCTCAGCGAACTGCTCCAGCAGCTGGTAGCTGTCCTCCAGCGGGCTGCCTCACTGAACTCCTACTAGACGGCATCACCAGCATCGCGGACGGCGATCCTCGGCAGCTGGACGCGCAGCATGACAAGCTCACATCCAACGCTAGCCTGTATTTGATTTTGCAGCGAGTGCGACCTCAGCCTGCACCTGGCTGGCTCCAGTCCCTGCTCATGACCATGCTGCACTTGATAAGGCAGGCCTGGCAGGCAGCAGGCGGCGGCAGCAGCAGCGTGGGCAGCACAGCTGCACCCGGCAGCCATGCCAACACCTTGGACCATGCAGCTGCGATGCAGGCTGCTGGTATGGTGCATCATGCAGCGGGTGTACTATCACACAGTGCACTGGTCAGGGCCGCAGCATGGAGCAAAGTAGGGCTCAAGGCTGACCTTGCCGCGCCTGGCCCTCCGATGGGCAGTCCAGCAGTCAGAGGCCACCCTGGCCCGGCCGCTACAACCTTGAGCAGCCAACTGCCAGCAGTGGAGCCCAGCACCTATAGTGCAGGAGGTGTGAAGCAAGTGGCAGATGCACAGGGCGGGGAGGTTTGCAACGCAAGCAGCACCAGCACTAGCAACAGCACCAGTGTGGTCCTGGATTCTTCATCTCAGGCGGCTGCTACAGCACAGCTACCAAACAGCCCCCTGTTGCAAGGCAGGCAGCGGCAGCGGCATGAGCAGGCCGCAACCTCCGCGCCGAGCCTGTCAAGCCAACTTCAGCGGCTGCTACACACCATGCTGGTTCTGGAGCAGGCATCACAGACGAGCGCTGGCCCCTCAGCGGCCTCTTTGACCTCAAGACGGCATCAAATCGCAGCAGAGGGCGGTGGTGATACCCCTGAGCGCAGGCAGCAGGAGCTTAAGCTAGCGGCCATGCTCAGGCAAGTGTGTCTAGGTGACGCTTTCTTCAGCTGGCTGCCCAGAGCCAGGGAATGATAGGCTGGAGTAGGGTTTGCAGCTTATAGCTGATTAGGGCTGCGGTTAGGTGCCGACGTGGTAATCCCTGTTTGTGCTTGCCTACATGGCCACAGGTCTATTGCAGCATCGCTTGAGGCGGCAGGTGGCGACTCAGACAGCAGCGACAGCCCCAGCAGCAGTGGCCCGAGCGCCAAGGACCGGCAGCAACAGGCCACTTGTCCAGCACCCTCACTGCTGGCAGCCGTGCAGGAGGCTGTGACGTGCAGCGCTAGTGTGGACGCTGCAGGCAGTAGAGGCAAGGTGTGATGGACAGGGTAGCGCTTGGCTACAAGCTGGCACGCATGCCTTGCTTGCAGGCAGACCTGCGGGTTTAGTGCAACGGGGAGCGAGACAGCGGTTGGCTTTGTATTGGAGACCGCTTGCGATACTGAAATTCTCTCTCACCCCACCACAGTGGGTACGCGGAGGTGCAGCACATGCTGCTGACATGATGACGTCAGTCTTGCAGACTGCAACAATGCTCTTGCATGCGTGTGTTGGCTGCGCAGGATTCAGCGGAGCAGGACGTGGGCATGGCGGCAGTGGCGCTGTCCCTGATGCTGCCTGGACTGGTGTGGATGTTCAGTGTGGTGGGTTTCCACCCGCCTGATTCCGCAGGGCTTCTAGCGGCTAGAACTGCCTGTTTGTGTTGGGAGCATGATGCTGGGCATCAAGGCTGGCGCGGTGGGGGAGTGGGCTGCTGTAATTGATTAGGCTGGCACTCAGGCACAGTGCTCAGATACCAATAACTGCGGCAAGTTCCCAGGCTCAGAACAAGCAGGTCTGGCTACCGTTTTGTGCTTGCTAGCTCATGTTCCTCATGTCGTCAGGCAGCACATGCGGCTTGCAGCGCTGGTTGTGCTTCCATTGCTGATTTGTGCCTTATGCTTCATCATGCCACCTTGTGCAGCTGTCAGCGCTGGCCAGCCTGCCCAGTGCTCAGCGGCAAGCGCTGGCAAGGGCCACAGTCGCACCCCATGCAGGCGTTTGTGCGCCCAGCTCCTTGGCCCACACTTTGTCAACACCAAGCGCTGCAGATCAGCAGGAACATCGCCAGCAAGGGGCAGAGGCGCCAAGCAGCAAACCTGCAGGCTTGTCACCTTCCCAGCAGCTGCCGGACCTCCCGCTCAGCGCTTGGCTGCCCGAGAGCAGCGAGGCGGGCAGCAGGGGCGGGTCGGAGGGTGGTATCTTTGCGCTCGGCGCCCCCTGCTTTTCCTTCCCATGGGCAGGGGCAGAAGGGCACACAGGTGTGGGGGGAGCGCCAGCTTCTGTGCAGCTTCATGCTGTACAGGCGGTACAAGCGGGGCTCGTACTGGCGCGGTACCAGGACCAGGTGATGAGGCTGGAGGCGCAGCACCGTGAGGTGAGGCCTGTGAGCAGGTTCAGGGCCCAGGGATCAGGGAAGGGAGGATTTTGGGGTTGACGGCACTTGCTACGGTGGCCCACGAGTACAGCAGCCTGCCTTTCTGAAGGGTTTAGCTTGACTGTGTATACAGGCTCGTTTTCACTGAGTGACATGCCTGCACCTCAGAGATAGCTGGGTTGTGGGTTTGGGTGTTGTGGGTGTGGGTTGTGTGTTGTGGGTGCGGGTGTTGTGGTTGGGTGTTGTGGGTGTGGGTTGGGTGTTGTGGTGTGTGGGTGTGAGCGGGTGGGTGGGTGTGTAAAAGGCAGGCTGACATACATCACGCACCAGCCTCACACACCTGTGACTGTGCCCCTATCCCTGCCCATGGTCCCCCAGGAGATGGCGTGCATGCACTCTGCGTACAGCAGCAGCCTGCGGCAGCTGCAGGAAGGTGGCGCAGACGCCACGTCCTACCCCCCGGCCATCCCGCCTGCCTGCGAAGCTGGCGACTGCGACAGCGGCAGCTTGGATGTCGGCGCAGCACTGGATCAGAGCCTTTCTGATGTCAGCTTGCTGGCCAGAGGGACAGGGACAGGGACACTGGGACCTGCAGGGCCCGGGGGCCAGAGAGGCAAGGGGGCAGGGGAAGCCGGCAGCTTGATGGTGGCGACTGGCGGCCGCTCGAAAGGCATGTCCGCCCTAGGGTCTGGAGGGGACCTGGCGCTGGGAGGGTGTGAAGAAAATGGGCAGGCCTGGGCGCCGCCCGGGGTTCTGCGGGTTAGGCTGCACAGCGGGCGCGACGGGGCCGGGGCGGACTCGGAGGCAGGAGAGGCAGCCGAGGCAGCGCGTGGCCTGACGCGCAAGTGCGGTGCCTTCTCCATGCAGCTGACAGCGGCGGCGGCGATGGCGGCCAGCCTACGGCGGGCGGCGGAGGGACAGGCGCACACCTGGCAGCGCCTCCAGGCCAGCCTGCCAGCCACGGCGGCGGCGGGCGGTGCTGGCGCCACAGGGGGTGGAAGAGGAGGAGCGGCTGCGGCAGGAGGGGGACGCTTGGCTGCAGCAGGCAGCGGGGCAGAGGGTGTCCTTGGAGCTGGCGAGAAGGTGTTGCCCTGTGAGCGATCGCTGGGCTCAAGGGCTCAGGATGAGGTGAGCTGAGGGGTGATGAGCCAGGGGTGAGCCGGGAGCGTAGGGCTTCAACGGGAAGAGCAGTCGTCCGTCCGGCAGCGCGGGCCTCAGCAGCCAACGCATTCCCCTGCTCTGATGGCACTGAGCCGTGGCCAACAAACCTTCCAACATGCATGAACTCATTGCGTATTGCTGTGCTTCACACGTCAACAGGTACCGCACCCGCCCAGCGGTAGCCCCATCAAGGCCCCTGTCGGCAGCATCCCGCCTGCCAGCGGCAACGCCCACACGCCCGTCCCTGCAGCCCTAGCAGCCGGTGGAAAGCCGCCGCACCTTCATGTGCCGGCATCGCCGCTCGGCAAGCCGCCCGCCCCGGGGACGCCCAACAACACCCGAGCAGCACTGCAGCAGCTGCAGGAGCGGCTTTCTGCGTCGTACCGCAAGCAGATGGATGAGGTAGGAGGGGAGGGTGGAGGAGACGTGGGTGGCAGGTAAGGTCACATGGGTGGCAGGCAGATACAACGGGAGGACATGGGTGGCAGGCAGATGCAACGGGAGGAAGAGTGAGTCTTAATGCAGCAGCTGCAGATTCAGCTGTCGGCACCGTACTGCAAGCAGATGGATGAGGTGGCGGTGGCTGCTGGGAGGGAGCGTGGGTTGGGGCAGGGGGCCATGTGGCGGGTAGGGGAGCAAATGCAGTGGGTGGGTGGGGGGCCAACAACACCCGAGCGGCGCTGCAGCAGCTGCAGGAGCGGCTTTTGGCCTCGTACCCAAGCAGATGGATGAGGTGCAATGAGTGCAGATCTACTGCTGAAAGGGCTGCTGTCCCTGATTTCCCCCTCTCATCGCCTGCACTGTAGCTTGAGGCTGAGCACCTGCGCACACTGCAGACACGTATCCGCGTCACACCCAGTCGCAGCCGTCGCGCCTTGCCACGCACCTGTATCTTGACCACCGCTCCCTGCTCTTTGCTACTCTATTGCTAATCGGGGTGCTCTCCCTGATGTCTCACTCTCCTCGCTTGCACTGCAGCTTGAGGCGGAGCACCTGCGCACGCTGCAGACGCTATTAAATCATACCATTCGCCTGCATCTTGACCTGCGCTCTCTCCTTGCTACTCTATTGCTGACTGCCCTGCTCCCCCTCTTCTCGCTTGCACTGCAGCTTCAGGCTGAGCACCTGCGCACACTGCAGACACGTATCCGCGTCGCACCCAGTCGCAGCCACGCACCTGCATCTTGACCATCGCTCTCCTTGCTATTTTATTGCTGACTGGGCTGCTCCCCCTCTCTCGCCTGCACCGCAGCTTGAGGCGGAGCACATGCGCACCCTGCAGACGTTATCCGAGTCACACCAGTCACAGCTGTCGCGCCTCGCCACTCAGCTGCATCAGCAGCAGCGAGAGGCAGAAGCGCTGCGTCAGCAGCTGGGGACGATGCAGCAGCATGGCAGCAGTGCCGTTGCCAGTGTGGCTGCAAGCCTGCTGTAGGAGCCCTACGTTCGCGCAGTCATTTGTTGCTTGGTAGTGGAAGGCACGAGTCGTGGGCTGGCAGCCATGTACACTGTTTGCGGCAGGGCGGCAGTGCCGTTGCCAGTGTAGCCTGCAAAGAAAGAAACAAAGAAAGAACTATGTCCTTGGACAAGTGTAGCTACAAGCCTGCTGTAAGAGGCTTAGGCCTGCGCAACAAGATGTTGCTGGGCAGCAGGAGACAGGGTTTGTGAGCCAGCAGCCATGGACACTGCAGTAGCAGGACAGCAGCACTATCAGTTGTCTGTTGTCTGGCTGCAAGGCTGTTATGGCGGCAAGGGTACTACATGGCATGCGTGCACATAGATGGCCAGTGGAGGTACATGTTGTGTGTTTATACATGGGCAGGCTGTCTGCAACGCAGAGCTTTGCGCTCAACGCTCAAGCCATGCAAGGCGAAATGTCACTTGCTGCCCTTGGCCACCGGATCAAAACTTCATTTGTTGCACAGGCATTCCCTTACTTGCACTCAGTAACACCATGCTTTGTGTTCCATGGCGCTCATGTCCACGTGTTGGCAATGCCAACTTGGAATTGGTTAGCAACAGCAACAGCCCCAACAGCACCTGAGGTCGATGCATCCCACACAACGGTAGGGAATCTGCGCCACGAGACATGGGTAACAACCGACAGCACTCTTGTCAGTGGCCCAGTTCCCAGCTGTCAGCGACCACTTCGCCTCACCTGTGCAATCGACCCAGCCATGGCTTGCCTCCTAAGACTCAGTCAGGACTGTGATGGGGGGAATGGCACCACACAAACAGAACCAGCAGTGTGCCAGCACCGTCAACACGACCTTGCCATGCCTGCCCTTCCGAGTGTCTCATTCTGCAGATTAGCTGAGCCTGAGTTAAACCTAAATGCTGAGCGAAGGTTGTTAACGGGTTTACGACAGTGCTGCACTAGTTCTACAGCCACACATCAGGAATCAAGTAATAGCACAGCGCTATGTGACGCAGTCCATCATCAGTCGCATCTACATCGCCACCCTTGACACCCTCAAAAACATGCCGAGGAATACTGCAGGGGGCAGTGAATGGCATAACATAGCGTACAAGATGCAGTGTGGAGTACGCAAGACTCCACTCTTTAATCAATGGTCAAGCTGCTGGGCGCATTGCTGGGCACACCCATGCCATGTCCTTGAACGCGAAACAGAGCTTTCCCACTCAAAACCCCGCCAAAGCTTATGCCCCTCTAGGCGTGCAGGGATGGTGCTGCACAGCTGCTGCTGGTCCTGCAACTGTCTGATCCGCTCAGCCAGGTGGCATAAACAAGAGACACAAAGTAGCTGCATATCCTTTTTAGCAATCGTGCCTCGCACAGCTATGACAGCACAGCGCTGGCCGCCTGCTACTGTCCTTGCAACTGTTTGATCCTGCCAGCCAGGCGGCGTGGTGTTGATTTCCAGGTACACACACTCTACAACCTGGATTTGTTGTGCTTGCAGACCTGATAGAAGGCGCCTGCAAGCCACTGTGTGACATTATGGCATCACGCAGCTGGACGCCTGCTGCTTTGCCTGCAGCTGTCGGTTGCGCTCGGGCAGGTAGCGCTGCAGCAGCGCAATCCCCGCCGCCGCACCCGCAGCAGGTGCAGGGCGCAGCGAGCGGCCTGCTCCCTTGGCCACCGCCGCGGCCGTGGCAGCGGTGGCAGCTGCAGCGCTGTCCTTGCGGGAGTCAGCACGCACAGCGCGGCTTGGCGCCAGGGCAGTGCGGGGCGGTACAAGGTTCAGAGGGAGGAGGTCCTTGACCGGAGGCCCAGGCAGGACGGTGGCGCGTGCCGCCGCCGCCGTACCAACTAGGGTTTTGCCGCTGCTCTGATGGAGGGCAGGCTGCATGGCGTGGTGTGGGGGCAGCAGGCCAGGGGGCAGCAGGTCCTTGACCGCTGGGCCGGGGAGGCGCGCAAAAGAGCTGGGGGCGGTGGTGCATGGCAGTGTTGAGCCAGGTACAGGTGCAGGATGGCCAGCAGGTGCGTCAGCCTTGGTATCGGCGCAAGGGCCAGTAGGGAGGTCAGCCTTAGGGCCAGCAGGGAGGTTGGCCGGCCGATCAGCAGGGGCGTCAGGCCCAGTAGCCTCAGTAACCGCAATGGCCTGCCTGCCCGCAGCCGCGTCTGTGCCTGCCTCCGTCTCCGTGCCTGTCGGGACCTGACTGTTAGCGTCAGCTTTGCCGCCTGTAGCGGCGTCTGCACTTGTGTCAGCCCTGCAGACAGGCCCTGCTGCTGAGCCTAAGACTGCCTGTGCTGTTTGCCGCAATGCTGGTGCTGCTGGCTGTCCTGCGGCTCCCTCAACTGCCTGCGGTAAGGCCGGGTCGACTGGTGCAGTTCCTCCATGCTGCACCTCGCCTGCCACACCAGCATCAGCTGCAGGAACTGTGGCTGCCGAAGGCTTGCTTGCTCCCGCATTGCTTTGGAGTGCGCCAACCTGACAGTCTGGCGTTGTCCGACAGGCGAGCCGCGCATGGCACGCAGGCGGCGCCTGGTGGGCAGGCGGAGGACCCCCCGGCAGCCTTGCAAGCGGGCGGAAGATGTGCGGCAGCGCCGGTGCCGCAGGCACAGGCACCAGGGGCGGGGGCGGGGCCGCGGAAAGGCGCGGAGCGCTCGTGCCTGACGGCCCGTGGGGCATGGGACGGCAGCTGGACGGCAAAGCCAGCCATGGGGGCAGGGCGCAAGCCGCCAGCGCTGCAGCCTGGATCTCTGCTGCTGCTGCGGCGGCGGCGGCTCTGGCTGCAATGACTGGGTGTGCAGAGTCAAGCTGGCTCATGCCCAGAAGCATGGACATGGGCAGCAGCGGCGAAATGCCCATGCCCAAGCCCAAGCCCATGCCCATGCCGGGCAGCATCAGCATTGGCGCTGCGCCCAGCATGACCACAGGGTATGCAGCCGTGTTGGTCCCAGTCGAAAAATTGAAGCTGGGCCTTTGCGCCTGTGCGGATGCGCCGAGGCAGGGCGCTGCATGCTGCTGCTGCTGCCGATCACTGGCAGCAGCTCCAATCTTCAAAGCGCAGGCGGTGCGACTGCGAGGCTCCTGGGTGCTGAGCTGCGCCTGTGGGTCCGCTGCCCCCGCACCCCCGCCGCCGCTCTCAGGGTGTGTGGGGCAAAGGCGTGAAGCGCCCGCCTCGGCAGCCGCGTCGCTGCTGTGCGAGGCGTGCGAGGGGCAGCCGTCCGGCGGATTGCCGCCCTGCTGGCGAAGGGTGCAGCCCTCCTGTGATGCGCTGGCCTCTGTCTGATGGAGGCTGCAGGTGGAGTGGGCAGAGGAGCTGGTACCAGGCGCAAAGCGCTTGGAGGGCGACGCAGGCTGCTGTTGCTGCTCCTCGCCTGTGCTATGAGTGTCGCCGGCAGGTCGGCGCCTCTTGCCGCGGGGTGCCTGCATGCATTGCAGGCATAGAACCAGGTGATCAGAGCGGTTTCAGGGAGTATGACACCAGAAGCAAGCAAGGCTACGCCCCATGGCTTTGCGGTTGGTGGGCTAAGCCAAGTACGGCCTGCAACCCTGGGTTTGTACTGCTGCAGTAAGCCTGACCAAGCTGTCGCTATGCTGAAATGACGCCAACTCAAGCATGCGCTGGCACAAGCCTTGTCACAACGCACTCGAGAGTGTGGCTGTGCCTGCTCAACAGCTTTCAAGGCATCATGCAGCCGGCTCCAGATGGGGTGGTAGCGGTCCAGCAGGTTGACGTGCTGCTGCATGGACGAGTTGGGATGGGCGTCGCTTGCACAGCCGCCAGCAGCTTGCTGCATGGCGGATGGCTGCATGGCGGCTGTGACAGCTGCACCAACAGTCCAACTAGGAGCATCGTCATCAGTGGAAGGCGGCGCTGCAGCACTGGCTGCCTGCGCTGATGCTGCTGCTGCGGATGCTGCTGGCACCACTGCTGGTGTGATAGCCGGCTGCGCCTGTGCCTGTGCCTGTGCATGCTTGATGAATGCAGCCAGGCGGCGCAGCTTGTGCTCTAGGGTGGAGAGCGAGACGCCAGCGCCGCCACAGGCGGGCTTGCTGGTGCTGCCTGGTGCAGGCAGCTGCGACAGGGTGGTGATGAAGTGGAGCAGGAGGTCGCACAGGACGGCTGGTTGGTGGCTGTATAGTTTGTACAGGGCCTGCTGCATGGATGCGGCGTCATCCAAGCGCATGCAGCCTAGCAGCGTTGTGGGTGAGTTTGTGCCGCATGGGTCAGGCTGCTGCGACGTGGGACGTGCATGCTGCTGCTGCTGTGCAAACGCCATGAATTGGCGCAGGTGGCTGATGTCCTGCCGCTGGAAGCCCAAGCTGGCGCCACTGGCCGCTGTGGGCTGAGCGCCATGGTGCAGCAGGCTGTGTAGAGACCGTGCTGCACTGCTTCGTTTGGTGGCCGGCAAGCCGCAGGTCATCCAGGAACTCGAGGTGGAAGGGCCCGAGCCCTAGCTAGCAAGAACAGGTTTACGGGAGGTCGTCGCTCGTTCGGCAGCGACCTCCGGCCTAGATTAACCTGGTACCCGCGAACACTGCATGCTGCATGCCTGCGGACGGCCAAGGCAAAATGGAGGGCGAGGGGTCAGTGAAGAAGCAGGCTGGCTCAACGTCCAGCAGCCATCTGGGTACATGCTCAAACGCACCGGAGCGAGTGCCAGGTGCGGCCATGTTCAGCGTTGCAGCAATGGACATGCAGGCCATGAGCATCGCTTTCAGTGGACTCATGACGCCAGGTGAGGGCGAAAAGTGGGCGTGGCGCGCCGACTCGGGCGCAGGGGAGGCTGCTCTGCACCGCAATGCGGGGCCATCCACCCTTTGTTTCGGTGTGGGGAAAAAGCACCTTGCCTTGCTTGTCGCTTGAGAGCTGGCAGACATGCGGAGCGCGCAGCTGTATCGCGCCGGTGGTAGCTACGCATTATCTGCGTCGCATGCAAACCGGCGCCTGCTGCTACGGACGCGTGCATCCATCACCAGCAGCAGTACACAGCAGGCCTCATCACAGAAGCTCATGGCACAGTCATCCATGATGCAGGGATTCATGAAGCGGGTGTGGGAGTGCAACGTGGGCCTAGAGGAACTCAACACGCTGACGCCATTCATGGTGGCTGGGCAAACCCTGGGTCACCTCAAGCCCACGTAAGGCTCGAGCCACAGCCACAGCGTTGCACACACTGTGTTGCAGTCAGTGTAACTTTGAAGTCAGCACTTGTCAAGCATCCATCTCGCTCTAATAACCATTGTTGGCTTGGTGGCTATTTGCAGTTTTGTGGACCATCTGTCCAGATTTCCAGACACGTTTCACATCAGCGCTCAGGGCAAGCCTGCTTGCTTGGTAACCCTGAACCCCAGCCTAGACAGCCCAGCCAAGCGCACGGAGGCCGTGGCAGGTGTGTTGAGCAAGCTGGGCCGCCACATCACTTGCGCACGGCACTCCCCAGCAGTCTGCATCACACCACAGCATCACAACGCTGCATCAACATATATAATTCAGGAGCGTTGATGATGCAGTAGCATAGCATGTGTTCCAGGGGAGCCTCTCAGTCGTTGCGCACAACATAAATTTTGCGAGAAAAGGGGTCTCAGTTGTAAACAGCAATCGCGCTTGTAATACCCTGCCTGCACAGCTTGGTGTCTGTCTGCCCTGAGTGCCCTACTCACCTTCATCCACTCCACACCACTCGTTGTCTTCACCCAGGTGTGCTGCAGCAGCTGCGTGCTGAGGGCGTCATCACCGGCTGGCGCAATGAGCTCTACCCTGTCACGAAAACTTTCTACGATGAGCCCGCCATGCTGGTGAGAATGTTGAATCATGGATTGCGCAGGTGTTGCAAGGGTCGTTCTTTCTGGGCCAGGGGTTTGTGTGCATGGGCTCTCTCTCAACGGCCAGTACCTGATGTGCTGTGCATCGGGTTTGACCGGTGGCTGTGCCCCGTAAACACAGGTGGAGCGGGCGGCCGCAACGCATTTCGGCATCAAGGCGTATGGCGTGCACATCAACGGGTGCGTAGATTCAAACCTGTGGTTACACATGTGACATGTAACATGTGGCACATGTATGTATGTAACCAACCTTGACACATGCCACAGCAACACACTGCAGAGGCTTCACCATCGAGGCACTGCACGCGCTCTGGGCACAGGCTGATGTTTTGCCAAATACAAAGCAGCTTGCAAATCACGCAACAGGAGCCAGCAGCTTTCGTTGCACTTTTCGTTTGATGCTGCTGCTGCTGCTCTCACAGGTATGTCGAGACGAAAGACCGTGGCACCTGCTTGTGGGTGGCACTACGCAGCCAGAGCAAGCCCAACTGGCCAGGCAAGCTGGACCATATTGTGGCTGGTGGCCAGGTGAGAAGCAGGGTTGCGTTTGGAGTCAGGCGGGACGAGGAAAGTGAGTGCGTTTGTATCTGGTAGCATGTGTGAACTAGGGTTGTGCACACCTGCCAGGCAGGACGAAGGGCCCTGGTACAAAGCTTGCGAGGCGGCGACCTGAGCCTGGATGCCTCTGAAGCTGTACATGTTGGCTGGCGGAGTGTGTGACCCTGCCTGTGCCTGCTGCCCCTGCTGCAGCCTCATGGTCTGAGTGTGATGGAGAACGTCATCAAGGAGTGTGAGGAGGAGGCGAGCATGCCTCTAGAGCTGGCCAGCACTGCAAGGCCTGTTGGCTGTGTTAGTTACCTCACCATCTCAGCAACAGGCAAGAGGAATTAGGTGGGAAAGAAGGGGAGAGAGGTGTGTCCTAAAGCGCACAGGTGCCAGGCCATCAACAACATGAAAAGTAGAGGAGGCATGTGGGAGCGAGGTGCAAGGCTTATGTGCCCTGAGGCATTTGGGGGGAGGGGCTGAAGAGCGCAAACGCTATGCTAGGTGCACATACCACAGCCTGGCACTTGCGAGGCCCACTGATGGGCCAGCATCTTCCTCACGTGGACCCGCACCCACTTGCTTGCAGGCCTGAAGCCAGATGTGCTGTTCGTGTTTGACATCAAGCTGCCGGAGAGCTTTGTGCCCGCACCACTGGATGGCGAGGTGTGTTGGCCTGCCGGGTGTAGGGGGCAGGAGCAGGGTGTGGGGCTGGTCCGGGGTGGAGACCAAGGGCGTGGGTGTGCTCCGTCTGCTCCCTTGCTGACCCCACTGCCCCTACTGCCCCTGCAAGGCATGCCCCAGACTACCCGTCATTGTCATCGCTGATGCCCCACACCTGCCTGTCTTCATTGCTGCTGATGCCCCGCAGGTAGAAAGCTTCACGCTGATGCCGATGGCGGAGGTGGCGCGCCTGGTTTCGGAAACGACAGAGTTCAAGACTAACTGCAACCTAGTGATA
The DNA here is from genome assembly GCA_039880955.1 of Chlamydomonas urium. Classification (NCBI taxonomy): domain Eukaryota; kingdom Viridiplantae; phylum Chlorophyta; class Chlorophyceae; order Chlamydomonadales; family Chlamydomonadaceae; genus Chlamydomonas; species Chlamydomonas urium. The sequence continues at coordinate 1,729 of JAWZTI010001163.1, read as the reverse complement.
ATTGACTTTTTAGTGCGGCATGGCTTTATCAGCCCTGACGCCCCAGGGTATCTTGACTTGGTGCGATCATTGAGGCAGGGTGACTGCAGTTAGGTCGCCTGCAAGCTTGGTTGCTGTGATTGTGCAAACTGTGCTTTGTGAGGCCCTGGGTTCGCAGTGCAGGCTGAGGCATCATGGGTCCCCACTGACGGCGTTGGTCTGACGCCCATGGAGGCAACGGTGGCACATCGCTGTCAGCGGAGGTTAAAATGCTGCTAGCGGTGGTCATTGGGCTGCAACTATGGCCTCTGTCAGAGGTCAGGGTGGGGCGTGGCAGCTGTGCTGGGCCTGCTGAACTTCAGCAGGCTGCTGATCACTTGCGCTGAGCAGCCATATCATCCAGCAAGCTTTTCTGAGGATCGTCAGGTGGCACTTTCCGCCATGCAATCTTATTACATGCAATCTTATTACAACCCTGTGAAGCACGACAGCAAGCGACCAAAAAGCAAGCTCCCGTGACAGGCCAGAAAATTGGTGCATGCACACGCGGGCACGGGCGTCTGGCTCATAGCTGCGACGTGTGGGACTTCGCAGCGCACTTCACAGCGATGCCCGTCCACACGCGGGCTATCACGCTCACAGACCGCAACGCCGCAAATGTATGCGCATTCCCACATTGCGGACGCAGGGCAGGGTTGCAAAAACGGTGCCTTGCATGCGTGGTCATCAGTGATGGCCCGTGGGTCGCACTTTCTGCGTAATATGGCCCTCTTCGCACCGCGGGCGTGCTGGAGCTAGTTGCGCCATTTAACGCCAGATTTCGCTTGCTTGACCGTGCCGCTCCTCCTGCAATATCCATATTCGCGAACGGTCTCGCGCATAGCAGAACTACCCACCACCACTAGGCCCGGCTGCGCGGCAATGGGCCGGCAGCAGCGGCGAATGGCTGCGCAAGCCGCAAGCCAGCCGCGCTGTCAGGTCTGCGGCACTGATCTCGCAGGCAGCAATACCTACCAGAGGAGGTATCGAGTGTGCTCGCTGCACCAGCAGGTGTGTGCTGAGCGCGGCATGACAGCGTTGCGCCTTCACGCGAGGGAACAGCGTTGCGCTGCTGACAAAAAGGATTGGACCAACCCGTTGTCAGACCATGTGCTCAGTGTTCTGCCTGTTTTGCTTGCATGCATTATCTGCACCTGGGGGCTGCCAGCAGCACATGCGCACGCTGCAAGCACGCCGCGGCAACTGGACACAGTCATTGAATGCCGCTGTTGTACGTCCCCTGCAACGAGCAGTGCTTGGATGCAAGGGCCTTCCATCTCACCTTGCATGCGCACCTCTCGCATGCTGCTTGAAGGAGGACTTTCTGCTGCCAGATTGCGCCGAGCTCCACCGCTTCTGTCAGCAATGCTCAAAACCCCATCCGGTTACATCGTTCGACCCGCAGCGCCGCAGCTGCCGCGAAAAGCTGGCCAAGCATGCGCAGCAGCGTCGGGCGCGGCTTCAGCAGCAGCGGATGGCAACGGCTGATGCGCCTGGCGATGCGGCATGTGGGAGTGGGGGCAGTGATGGTGTGGTGGTTGCACCCCAGGACGGTGAACCTGCAGCACATGGCAGCCCGGGACACACCAGCGGCTCCGTCCAACCTTGCAGCAGGGGGTCTCCAGGCCATGCCCCGGGTCAGGCAGGCGTCAGCGATGCGGCTCAGATGGCAGCAGCTGAAGTCCATGTGCTGGTGGAGCGCAGGGCAGGG
>JAWZTI010001162.1:0-15886 GCA_039880955.1 Chlamydomonas urium | reverse complement strand
TCCGCCACTGCCACAGCCTTGGTTTACACTGTGCAGCCGCCAGGAAGACCCCTAGAACACAGGGTTCCGGCACTGATAACTCACAACAGTGTGGAAATCCCACACTAAGCAAGCGAACACATAACAGCGCCACCTTGCCAGACTGCAAGAACCAGCACAGCAGGGCCAGAAGCTCGAGTCTCAGGCTTCACCAATTGCTGTCCTTGGGCTCGCTCATAAATTAGATAACAATCAGAGCTTCAGATCAAGCCTGGAGTGGACACCAGTGGACCGCAGGCGCTCAGATATGCAGCCCTAAAAGGTTGCTGTTGCAAGCAGCCATGCACACTGCCTCAACCCAACTCACGATGGGTGCGCCGACAATGTTGCCTGTATACGACGCTGTGACCTCACGGTTGTACCTGCATGCAGGGTGCGTAAGCGTTGTGTGCACAAGCGTCGGGTCAGTATGAGCTGGCTCATCACAGTTCCCACCGCTGCACATCAGGCAAGCTAACCTGACCTGACCATCGGTTGTGCACATTGCTGTGTAGCAACTCAACCGTTCTCTATAATAAGGTCTGAACACAGCATACTTGTCCCAATGGCCGCGTCCCAATGGCTGCGTCTCCTGCCATGTGGCTGGAACCGTTCAACAGCTGATGCTGCACCCAGTCCCGCCCCCTCACTGCAGCACGTCTGGCCAGTTGATGGCTGTATCGCCCGCTATGTACTGGTCCAGGGGCTGCAGCGCATTGGTCGCAGCTGCGATGGTGGAAGAGGTAAAGACAATCTCTCTCAACAGCTCTTCCTGGTACACATAGTCAAACTGCACCTGGAACAGGACAAGACTGTGCGGAGCAGCGCGAGACAGGAATGGTATGAGCCTTGGATAGGTTGCGGCCGAGCGCGGAGGCTGTTGCAAGCGTGAGCGCTTAACGCTATCTTGGATTGCAAAACAGCCACTTCATCTGTATCCGGCATGCCTGTGCAGCGATGACGGGGCACACACACTGATTGTGGTTGCCTCACCCATAATGCAGCGCATACCTGGTACCCAGTCTGCAGCAAGAAGATGTTGGATGCATACGCCATGAAGTCCTTGACCGTCTGCTCAATGTTCTCTCCCCTGCTTCCTTGCGGGATAAGCAGGCGAATGGGCTGCGTGGGGACAGGCAATGTGGCACTCCTCAGGCGCCAGTGGGAGTTGCAGCAGTGCGCTGGGCTGGCCTAGTTGGTTGAATGCGGCAGCTGGCGTTGCCTGGCATGCAGCCTGCTGTGCTCACCCTAAGCCGCGTGTCATGCCGGTTCAAGCATTGCTCCAGGAACGCATCTGTGGCATTGACCACACTCGTGTACACTTTTCCCGGATCCGTCGCACAGCGGTTTGGACAGCGCAATGCTGGTTGTATGACTGGGGAGCTGTGTGTGCAATACAGCCTGGTGACCGTTGTGCGCTGGCCCCACGCACTTGGCCGCGGCCTGAACAGCTGCCATGATATTGCGAACCAGGCGAGTTGGGCGAGGCAGCACCTACTGCCTCAGAAGAGGAGAGCGTCTCAGCCTCACGGCCGCGCACCGCCGTGCTTGCAAGCAGCAACAGGCCCAGCAGCAACGCAGCACGGGGGGTGGGGGGCCCCCATGCACTGCTCATAACGCGGCCTGGCCTTAATCCCTTGGACCACAATGCACCGAATTATCTGCGTCCTGATGCATGGAACCTGCAGCGCGTGCTCCTCCGTTAGAGGTGGCGTATAAACGATGGATACCTGTTGCGGCGTAATATCTGGGCGGATTTGGCTCGTATATCGCGATGCGCGTGCAGGGCAAGCCGAACTGCAGCCAGGCGGTGTTGTGGCCGTAACGAAGCATTCACTTCATCAGTGAGCGCAAATTCACACTGACAGCGTCCATACCTTCGGTTTGCCTGCAAGCATCAACATCGTCATCTGCACATGCGCAGCCCGACCTGCATGAAGCGTGTACATGCGCCTCTATTAACAGTAGAACACCTCGGCTTTTAGCATTGCATATTTTCAGCATGGCTGACGACTTGGAGGCGGAGCTTGCGCGCTTTGAGGCCGAGATTAACAGCTTACCGGTACGCATGCCGTGCAGGCCCCTGTACCTTGCACGCTGATGGCGGTGGGCAGGCTGCATGGGTGCAATGATGAACGTGTGCTCCCTGTGCAGGCCCCTAGTTCAACAGCAGCCAGCGAGACAGCTGCACCATCACGAGCACCCGCAGTTGTGCCACCGCCAGCCACAGGGCCACCGGTGTTACCACCGCCTCAGGCCGGACCCAGCGGGCAGGCGCATGGCGGGTCGCATGGCCACACTGGCCATGTCATGGGGCCTCGAGCAACGGGGAAGCCCATGATGCCGGGCATGGGTGGACCACCTATGCACATGGGTCACCCTGGCATGGGACCGCCTCCGATGGGCATGCCGCCGCCCTTCATGGGCATGCCACCAGCACCGATGCCGCATGGCATGCCTCCTGCGATGGGCATAGGTATGGGCATGGGTATGGGTATGGGCATGGGAGTGGGAATGGCCATGCCTGCACCACCACCTCCTCCTTCTGGGATGGGCACGGGCACCATTGCTGCCTTGAAGTCAGCGCTGGGCGTGTCATCTGCACAGACCGGCTCAGGGGCAGGAACGTCAGGCGCCCTGCCGCCTCCCCCTGGCGGTCCCCCTGGCAGCTCGGCTTCAGGGCACCTGTCTGTGGCGCAGCTCAAGGCGCAGGAGAAGCAGCAGAAGGAGGCTAAGGAGGCGCAGAAGGGTAACAATGCAGGGCTGGTCATGCAAGCGGCAGGCAAGCGCTGGCGCGACCCAACGCTTGACGAGTGGCCAGAGAACGACCACCGCATTTTTGTGGGAGATATGGGTGAGTGCTTTGGGCACCATTTGGGCCAGCTGTTGGTGCAAATGCTGGCATGCTGTTTGCGGTGCCGAAACTGCTGCAGCTTGGCGACAACACAGTCTGCTGGGTTTCACGACCACCCAAATCATACCCCTTTGGCCACTTGCTGCGGGCAGGCAATGAAGTTACTGATGACCACCTGGCCAAGGCGTTCTCGAAGTATGCGTCATTTGCAAAGGCCAAGGTGAGTGGCAGGTTCAGGCGCTCGCTCAACATGCCTGCGATTCTGAAACTGTTCATGAAGCTCATGGCGCCATTTGTTGCTGCGCAAGTTTGGTGTGCTTCGCAAGTTTGGTGTGCTGCGCAAGTTTGGTGTGCTTCGCAAGTTTGGTGTGCTGCGCAAGTTTGGTGTGCTTCGCCTTGACCCTGCCTGCGCCTGTCATGTGTTCAGATCGTGCGTGACCCCCGCACCAAGAAGAGCAAGGGCTTTGGCTTTGTCAGCTTCCTTGACAGCGCTGACTTTGCCAAGGCGCTCAAGGAGATGCAGGGCAAGTACATTGGCAACCGCCCCTGCAAGCTGAGCAAGAGCACGTGGGATGAGCGCGTTGCGCCGGTCAAGGCGAACAAGGGCAAGGTGCATCCCAATGCAAAGAAGCAGAAAACAGGGTGATCAGTTCGGGCCCCTTGTTCTTACAGGCAAATCCTTTCGGGACTGATCTTGGTTTGGTTAATCTGGAGCGAAGTACCTTGAGGGTTGATTCCCTTTCCATCCACTTGGTTAACAGCCGCCTAAACACGAAGCAGGAAGTCTGACTTGCTGAATTTGGCAAGCCAAATTGGCATTTTTGGCAACCCGCCCCCCTCACCATAAATGAGTCCTGACTGGGGTTCTTCGAAATAGCTTACACCAAGCCCGAGTCCATTCCTTGACAAGTATGGCTGCTGCATGCCAAGCTTCCCAGTAAAAGGCCGCTGCCAGCAGGTCGACGAGCTCCCGCTCTGGTTTTTGCAGGTTCGCAGCCGCGACGTGAGCACTCGAGCATGCTTGCTTGACGGCCGCAGCTGCGCGCAAGACTGGCGCACGACGCTGTGAGCAGCGGAGTCGCATTCGGTGACGCTGATAGGTGCTGAGGCAGCAGGTGAGAAGAGCCATGGCATGCAATGCAGAAACATGCTCAGCTGCTTCTCCTGGCAAGGCAATGCGGCAACCGCCCACCCATGCAGCAAGGGCGTGGTGCTGCAGCGCATCAACAGCTCCATGCATGAGCTGTGGATTGGGGCAAAGGCCCTGTTACCATGCATGCGCTCACACAATGAGGGCCCTTCGAATTCCCCTGCAGGGCTGGCTCATGTTTTCTGCCCGTGTCCTAAGGCAGCTTATTGACAAGGTCAAGGGCGTTCAGACCGAGTACAACCCATTATGGACGCGCAGGGCAGTGGTGGCGACGGTGGTTACCGGACTGCTGGCAGTGGAGCAGGTGCCGACGCTGGACAACGGTGTGGTCAAGGGGGCGTTGGATGAGTTCATTCACAAAGGTGAGCTGAGTGGAAAGGCGGGCGACCGAACCGAAGCAACGCATGCAGCTCAGCATTGCAAGTTTCATACAACACCATTCCTTTCCAAAAGGGCAACAGGCTAGGGGGCACATGTTCACAAAACCCAAGGTTGATATCTTTCACATGAATTGTCATTTCATAGCTCCCCCAACAAGATGGGGTTGGGTTGTGCATGCATGTTCATGGGGTAAACCCCATGAACCCCATGTACGTACATGGGCCAAGCAGTGAAACGCAGGCTTATGCATTGAGGTGATTATGGGCAGGCCTGGTGCGGCTAGCCCTAGGGCAGCATACTCACGTCTGTTATGCTCAGGCAGCTGACTGCCCTGCCCTCTTTGATGCTCCAACATCACACCCAGGAGCTTTACAAGTGCTGCCTAAGAATGTCCGTGCATTTGCGTGCCTTATGCAAGTACTGGCAACTTCCTTCCATCCCCAACTACCTCACCCTGACCTGCCTGACCGTCTTGACGTGACGCTGACCTTGCTGCTTGGCGAATGCACAAGTCTCTGGTTTGGATGAAGAGGGGGTGCAAACTGTAGCGCTGCTTATGCTAGCAAGTATGTGCATGCGGGATTTTATGGCAGTGAGGGCAAGGGGTCAACCGCTGCACTTGAGAGGTGCCCCTGCATTTTTGTACGTGAACTTCAACGATGCATGTGCTCGCTCCTTCCATCCTCAACCTGTCTCGCCTGACGCTGACCTTGTCGCTTGATGTTCTTGACCTTTGCACGCAGAGCTCTCTGATGTGGAGGAAGGCTGCGAGGACATGCACTACATACGCGTGGCACTATCAATACCAGCAGGTACGTGTATGTGGGATATTTATGGTGGTGAGGTTTGGGGTTTACCAGCTGTAGTAGCTTGAGCCTGCAAGTACTTGTGCCTCCACTTGAGAAGTGCACCCCAACCATTCATGTGCTTGCTCCAGGTGTGTGGGGGGTCTGGCGCACCCAACCGGGTGTGGATCGTCAGAAGAATGAGGTAGACGCAAGCGCGTGGCGGCGACCTAGGAGCAGTTTGTTTAGTTTGTTGCGGGCATTGTGTAGCATTAGATATGAGCTTGAGTCGCTGACTGCTGGCGTTTCACCTTGCCAGGTGATCACTGCCCGTGCGCCTTGCCATTGGTCGCTGCTCGGGTGCAGACGCTGTTTGAAGACCAGCCAGAGGGCACCGTGTGCTTCAGCCACCAGCGGACCGGCCTGCAGCTGCCCGACAGCTCCGCGGCCGCTCACGAAGGTAACTGCACCGCGCGCCTGACCTTTGCCAACGGCGCAACATGTGATGCACGCTTGGTGCTAGGCTGCGATGGCCTGCGGTCACCGGTGTGCGAGGTCTGCATGTCAGGCGCTGCGTCCCCAGACTTTCAGGGCATGGTGACCTTGCACGGCCGCATCGCAACGCATGCACTGCAGCAGCTGCCCAGTTGGCGCGACGTCATATCGCGCCAGTACATGGTCGGCGCCGGGCACCACGCCATGGTGTATTCGGCGACCGATGATATCACGATGTGGGTCATTACCGTGCCTTACAGCACCATCCAGGGAAGCGTGCCTCATTGTTGCGCGACAGGGCCGATGGGTCTTCGATATTTTCTGAAGACATGGCACTGCTGCGCTGTTCTGTGTCGCACTCATGGCACAGGCGGCCGCACCAAGCTTAGCAACCCGGGGCCCCCGCTACCCCCCCCCCCGGTTGATGCACAGGAGCGCGGCGTTGCGTACCAGCCGTACGGCGCCACACCCAAGCCGACCATCGGCAGCTGCAACAGGGAAGGCGGTACGGCAGCAGTCACTACAGTCACACAGGGTGCAAGCGAGTACGACGCGCAGGGCGCGCTGGCGGAGGCGACCAAGCTGGCAGACATCTTTGCGCCAAGCCTGCTGCAGGTGTGCAGCAGGGCCTGGGGTGACTGAAACCCGCCATGGATTCAGCTGTCACAGCGCTGCTGCCTCAACAGGTGCTACCTGAAAATGGCTGCTACAACGCTGCTGTGCAAGGGCGGCTTGGACCTCGCAACCATGACAGCTGCAGCTGCAACATCAGGTTCTAGCCAGAGGTCAACCCTTTCACCATTCTCTGCGCCTGCGCCCGCCCCAGCGCCCTGTGCCAATCAACGCTCCGCCTCTTCACGCTGTGCACAGGTGATCCTGGCCTGTGACGCAGACAAATGACAGCTGCAGCGGCAACATCGGTTCTAGCCAGGGATCGACCCTTTCACCGCCCCAGCGCCCTGTGCCAGTTCACGCCCCGCCTCTTCACGCTGTGCACAGGCGGTCCAGGCCTGTGACGCAGACAGCGACATGATCAACGGTGCTTACAGCCTCCCTCTGGAGGCAATCCCCGGCCGCGAGTTCTGCAGCGGCATGGTGACGCTGCTCGGCGACGCGGTACAATCCACGTGAGGTTGGGTATCCAATTTGGTGTGGGGAGGTTGATATGTGTGGGCGGGTGCAGCTGCATAGGAGCATGGCTCACATCGCCTGCGGCAGATGCCTGGCAGATGGGCGAGCAGGCTTTGTCACAGGAAAAGCAGCTGCAAAGAGTTAGCTTACATTTTCATCGCAGCCACTGAGATTACCCAAGGTTTTTGGGGAAGCACGGTTGCGCTTGCGACGTTCATCCATTCGTGTCGCCTTGTGTGCAGGTCTGCATCGGGTCATGGCGCCAACATGACGATCGAGGATGGCGCGGTTCTGGCTTACTACCTGCAACGGCATGGCCTGTCGGAGGCGGCGGTGCGTGCGTACGAGGCCGACCGCGCGCCGTGCTGGCGCAAGATCGCGGCCCACGTTCATGACGTGGTGGCGGGGCGGGCGCGAGCAAAGGACGCGCAGGACGGTTCAAACAGACCGAAAGCTGGGCAAGGGCGGCAGCCTCGAGTATGTGCCTGAGGTACATGGCTTCCAGCACCCCTGCCTGCTGGAGCCAGCAGACGCCGCGGTTGCGGCTGCGTGATAGGGCTCTGCAACAGGTGCTGCTGCAGGGCTCTGTGCCAGGTACTGCCATGGTGCTGCTACACCTGCCCACTTGCCTGCCTGTCTGGAGCGGCTAGAACAATGACAGAGACAGTGTTTACGATAGGCACTCTGTGTGGCAGCGCTGCGGCAGTGGCGACAATTCATGTCCTTTGCGATCGCCACTGAGCCCTACCCAGCGACAAATGTTGGTCCCATGTCAAGTCGCCTTGCAGCCTTTTCTGCAGGTGATTCTCTGTGGCATATGCATGGGGGTGCTGTCACAGTGCTGCATCCCCTCGGGTCCGAGGAAGGCCTTGCTGGGCCGGTCCTGTTGACTGGTGATCCCTTTGTTATGGTTGTGTTTCCTCCCAGATGACATGCCTGTATCCCATGCGCAAAGCTGACACTAAGACCACGATGTCTTTGATGCACAACCAACGGCGCGGTGTGAGCACATACACTGCTTGCCTTCTGACTAACTCGGTGATTCTTGTTTTTGGGCGGACCTGCATCTTGCCTGGTTTTGCCTGTGGCCGCCTACACGACCTCGGTTACACTTTCAGTCGTGATTTTATCCACTTTCAAGGTGTTGCAACTGCAGGCCTGTGCATGGCAAGGCTTGTCGTGGTCTCATGGAGTACAAGGCTGCTGTTCTGCGCTCTGGCAGTTGACAGTGTCACTTGGACACCGGGCGGCGCACAGAGCTGGGCGCAGCATAGAGCTGCTGCTACCTGCATACACTAGGTCGGTTCCGGCAGGCACCACCGATGGTACGCGTCTCAACTGCCTTGCTAGTCTGCTGCCCAGCTGGTTTTGCAAGCATTTCAGGAACCTTGATCTGCCCACACGCCCACTTTGTTCACTCTGTGCACCACCCATATGTGACCCGCATCATCTGAGCGACAGTGCGATGGCACCCATGGAGCATCAGACAGTGGACGTCGCCATCATCGGCGGTGGCCCAGCCGGCTTGGCTGCCGCATGCGCCATTCGGCGCCGCTGCCCTCATCTGCGGGTGCTGGTGTTTGAGCGTGGTCCCGCCGTGCCGCGCAAAGGTGCGAATGGCGCCGCAAGTTTCACAGCTGCCGGACTGAAGGAGCTGGCGACGCAGGCCATGCACAGTGTCCATGCCAACAACCACAACCAACAACCGCCGGATGCCCTCCAGGCGCCGCCCTGGCCATCTATCCCAATGGCGTTGCTGCTCTGACTTCCATAAGTAGTGAGCTGGCGGCGAAGCTGTGGTCCAGGGCATGCACCAAGCCCATGGTGTCACAGGTAGTTGCCGCTGGGGCCCCAAGCGATGGGTGGCTCATGTCAGCTTACAGCGGCTCAGTTTCAAGGGATCGCCCTGGGGCTGACCTGTGTTGTGATCTCCACAGTGTGACGCAAGTGGGTCCCCACTGCAGCTGCAGCCTAGCATGTGGCTGCCTGCCTGCCCCAGGTGGCCCCTCATCCTGATTCCTTTTACCTGTAACCTGGACTGACTGTGAAATGCGCTCTACTGCAAGCTGAACACATGCTTGTCCGTCCTATTGACAGTGTTGATCTCGCCACCTGCCTGGTTGCAGGCTGTTGACAAAGACGACAACGTGGTATCAGAGACGCGGATGGACTGGGGCCCCAACAAGCCTGAGACACAGATGATGGACTACATCATGGCCTGGTACGAGCTGACACAGGTACGCCAAGGCAGCATTGTGAAAAGAGTATGATAACTAGTCCTAGGGGGCACCGCAAAGGCGCATAGGACTGCTGCGTAACATGCATCGGGCGGATCTGGTGGTGCATATGCATGGCCAGGCACCGTGACGCAAGGGAGGTTCGCTGCAACGGTCCAAGGTTTTCAGGCCTCAGGCCAGGCATTGCCTCAGCTGCCTTGGTATTTTTAACTGCAACGCCCTAAGTTTTTGCTGCACCTGCCCGTGCATCCTCTCGTGGCGCTCAGACGCTGTTTGAGGACCAGCCAGAGGGTAGCGTGCGCTTCAACCACCAGCTGACTAGCGTGCAGCTTCCGGACAGATCCTCAGCCCCTGGCGACAACGGCGACGGTCACGCGCGCCTGACCTTTGCCAACGGCGCAACGTGCGGGGCGAAGCTGGTGCTGGGCTGCGATGGGCTGCAGTCACCGGTGCGCAAGGCGTGCATGCCGAGTGCCACAGGGCCAACATTCCAGAACAGGGTGAATATACGTGGGCGCATCGATACACACGTGCTCAAGCAGCTGCCCAGCTGGCGCGAGGTCGAGGGGCGCCGGTACCTGGCCGGCACTGGGCACTTTAGCATGGTGTACCCTGCGGGCGACGAGACGACGGTGTGGGTCATCAACGCGCCCTACAGCACAATTCAGGTGCGCAGCGCCACAGGCAGTCACTGGGTCAGCCGGACAGAATCACAATGGCTTACGCGCTGAGGCATCGATCATGGCTGAGCCTTGCCGGCGTCATTTGCTTGTGCCTCCCCTGGCCCAGCTGATCCCTCTCGCGCCCTGCTCCCACACAAACTGTCAGGAGCGCGGCATTGCGTACCAGCCATACGGCGCCACGCCCAAGGCCACGCCTGGCGGTGCAAGCGGTACAGAAGGGGGCGTGCAGGACGGAGACGAGTACGACGCCCTGGATGTCCTGGCGGAGGCGAAGAAGCTGGCAGACGTATTCGCGCCAAGCCTTCTGGAGGTGAGCAGCATGAGCGCTGCACCGGGCGGTGCAGCACTGCATCGGGCTGCCTGTGGTTAGTGAGGCCTTGAGCATCTTGCCTCCAGCGCTCCACCCAGTCTGCTCAGTCGTCTCCTGCAACATTTCCGCGTCAGTGCCGCAGCAACCATACTTGTGGAGACTCTTTGCTTCCCCCTTCTTTCTGAGCCCCTGCCTGCTGCCTTTGCCTTCTGCCCGCCTGACCCTGCTTGGCACCTGCCTCCAGGTGATGGAGGCTTGTGACTCAGACAGCGTCACCCTGAACGGCATATACTGCCTGCCGCTAGAAGGCATCCCTGAGGGCGAGTTTGGCAGCGGTATGGTGACGCTTCTGGGCGACGCGGCGCACTCCATGTGAGACCTGGGTGTATAAGCATTGGATGAGCACACATTGGGAAGCGTGAAAAGTATGGGTATGCGTACGCAGTTACCCCTGCAGCAGCTAGGGCTTCAGGCTGGGTCCAACCTTAACTCGAGCATTGAAGTGTACCCTCTCACTCTTCCTGTTGCTTGCTTAACAGGCCCATTGCTGGCCAGGGCGCCAACCTGGCGGTGGAGGACGCTGCTGTGCTGGCGTACTACCTGCAGAAGCATGGCCTGTGCGAGGCGGCGCTGCGCGCGTACGAGGCGGACCGCGCACCCCGCTGGCGCAAGTTCGCCGCCCACATCCACGGCATGATGGCAGCGCGGGCGCAGGCCAAGAACGCACAGGAGTTGGTGCAGACGCAGAAGCAGCTGAGCAAGGGCGGCAGCCTCGAGTACCTGCCCGAGGTGCACGCCTTCCAGCACCCCTGCCTGCTGGCTCCAGCGGACGCAGTGGTTGCGGCTGTGTGATAGGTTGGACATGTGCGCCAGCGGTCAAGTTGAACTAGCAGAACCGACCTGCCTAACCTGCCTTGCCTGCCGAGCTGGCTGCCGCTGATGCGCATGCGCATGGCGGTCAAGGTAGGCAGAAGCCCGTTCCAGGTAGGCCGGGTGTGTGTGCGCGAGGTGCAGGGCTAAAAGCACCCCTGCGTGCCTGGCATGCCAAGCTTAGGCTACTGATGCACATTCGCCATCCAGCTGAGGCTGCAGGTGCTGCAAGATTAGTAGAGGGTGCACCCCTGCGTGCACGCTGAGTGAGCACGGTCTGAGGCAAGCTGCTGCAGGCATGATGCAAGCGTTATGAATGATGCAAGCGTTATGAATGAGCCACCTCGAACCTGAGATGATGGCACGGTTGTGTGATGTTGCAAGGCAAAGCAGTCTGCATATGGGCTTGATTTGATGCCCATGCTTTGATGCACGTTTCTCACGTACGAAATGCACCCAGGTTGTGCTAGGTGAAATGCTCACAACGTTGTTTGGAGGTTCATAAAAGGCAAAAATGATAACATATACCGTTCGTTTTTCGATGTGCACCAATTATGCAGCGGTTGCCATGGTCGTCGTCGGTAGAAGCGCCAACATGAGTCCTATACGGGTGCAGTCCGTCGACGTGGCGATCGTGGGCGGCGGCCCNAGGGCCGCGACGTTGCCCCGGCCTTCGGCTGCAGGTGTTTGAGCGCGGGCCCGGTGTGCCAAGGAAAGGCGAGTCCCATGACACGGTGGCGTGCTCTTGCCGGCGTGCAAAGTGGTGAGAATATCACTCCTGATGCATGCGCTGTGACAACCGCTGCACGCAGGCGCTGGGCTTGGCATGCAGCTCAACGGCGTGGCGGCCCTGACGTCCATCTGCAAAGAGCTGGCTGCAAAGATGAGGAGCCGAGCCAGCTCCCCTGCCCCTATCCATCAGGTGCGTGCACTGTGATTTGTGTGATGTACCCCCTGCGGTGTGGCTGCAGCTGCAGCACAGGGTCAGGGTCAGGGCCGCAACTGCAAGTCAGCTTGCCAGTCAGCAATCTGTTACACCGCATTGTCTTGGATGCAAGGCAGCCCGTTGCCTTTGTTCAGAGCTGCCTGCAGTGGGTCAATGACCACTGGTCAAAAATTGGAGCAAGTGCACGCTGATCGCACGGGGCTTGGGGGAGTGCTCGCCATGATGGCGTTGCCATCCTGTCAGGGTGTGTTGAAAGGCAAGCGTCCTTGTCGCCCTGCCATTTGACCTGCTCTCAGAACCTAGGCGCCAACGAGGTAGTCATGCAGGAGATCCGGAGGGACCTCATTGAAGCCCAGCCGGGATGAGAGCACTCTTACCTGCTGCCATGGTATGACGTCACCAAGGTGAGCAGTGTGGAAGTGAGCACCATGATGCAAGGCAGGACTGTTATGTGTTGTGGAGCGTACATGGGCACGGCAAATGCAGGTTCTGCAACTTTGACCTGCCACACTAGATGGTGGTGCAGGGGCACTCACTGGCGGATTTGTGCTAGTGATTTGTGCTTCTGGTGCTCATTTGCCCCCAACCATCATTGCCTCCAAACGGCTTGTTCATCATCTTGCTTATGCGTTCACCCCTACATCAAAGAGTTGTGCCTGTCACTATCAAAGAGTTGTGCCTGTCACTGTGTCTGACGTGTCATTGTCTTGTACACACAACTGCCTGCAGACACTCTTTGAGGACCTGCCAGAGGACATGGTCAAGTTTGGCCACCGCCTGTCCAGGCTGCAGCTGCCGGACAGCTCGCAGCCGGGCAGCAAGGCCTTCCTAGAGTTCGAGAACAGCACAGACGAGACGGGCAGCCAGGGCAAAGCTGCAGCAAAAGCCAGCTACGAGGCGAAGCTGGTGCTGGGGTGTGACGGCCTGCTGTCGGCCGTGCGCCAGGTGTGGCTGCCGGGATCAGCAGAGCCACAGTTCCAGGGCAACATCATGATGCGAGGGCTCATCTCCACCCAAACCCTGGGGCAGCAGCCGGCTTGGAAGGAGCTTTTCAAAGCTGGCGGGGTCAGCCGCCGGTATGTACTGGGCGGCGGCCTGACGGGGATGGTATACCCGATGGACGGCCGTACCACGGTCTGGGTAGTGAATGCGCCCTATGACACGGCACAGGTGAGGCGATGCAGCGGGCTGCAGCAGGTTGTCGGGCGAGGGTATAGCAAGCTGCCGCGCCTGGACAACAGTACTAGCAGTACCACCTACGTGGTGCGGCCTCCCTCCCCGTCACCTCTGCCGCTGAAGCATAGACATTCAGGCTTACAGCTGTCACTTTATTCACTTCTTGTACTTTTCACTCCACCTTGTGATTCCTCACGTGGTGCAGGTGCAGGGAGTGAGCTACGTGCCACATGGTATGAGGCAGCAGCAGGTGGGCAACAGCCAGGGCAGCTGCAGCCCAAGCAGTGAGGATGGACCGAGGTACGTCATTGCAGAGGCGTCAAAGGTTGCATGCCTGTTCGGCCCTAGCATGCTGCAGGCGAGTGGGGCGGTTGCGGTAGTTGCAGCTCCCAATCCAGCTGCAAGCCAGCGGCCATGGCATGTCAGCACCGCAGGCTTGAGAACCATTTGATCTGCAGCTGTGCGCATACTCTTCAGAGGTGTCATTTAAGAGACACAAAGTTGCAGCCTTGTGTGGGCAGCGCATGGTAGCAGCTTCAGCGCAACTGCAGCGCAGCCATCAAGCAGCCATCAAGCAGCCATCAAGCAGCCATCAAAGCATGCACATGCAACCATCCTTTGCCCAATCGGATTGATCCTGCCTTGCTTTGGACAGGCTGTGCAAGCGTTGGACCCTGCCAGCTGCATGATGATGGGAGCCTACTACCACAGCCCAGAGTCCATGGCGGAGGGCGAGCTGGGCAATGGCATGGTGACGCTGCTCGGCGATGCGGCGCACTCCATGTGAGTCAGCAGTTGCAGGCAAATATGATGTATTTGTGACAGCGCGAGGCCAAGGCCGAGGCCTAGGGCCAAGGCCGAGGCCTAGGGCCAAGGCTGTGGCCTAGGGCCAAGGCCGAGGCCTAGGGCCAAGGCTGTGGCCTAGGGCCAAGGCCGAGGCCTGGGGCCAAGGCTGTGGCCTAGGGCCAAGGCCGAGCAACATGTATTGGTTGCTGATCAGATCTGATCAACAGTTTATGACACTGCTGTGCAAGCCTGGCTTGCCTGACCTGCAGGCATGGTATGTGAGAGGCGCGGGATGCGCACATGTGGCCATGGTCCACTTTATCATGTACTCGTGCCAATGTCTGCTGCAACAGGCCCGTCGCCGGCCAGGGCGCTAACCTGGCGATAGAAGATGCCGCCGTACTGGCGTACTGCCTGCAGAAGCATGGCGTATGCGAGGCGGCGCTGCGTGCGTACGAGGTGGACCGCACGCCGCGCTGGAAGAAGATTGCAGGCTTCATCAGCTCTGTGCTGGCCGCGCAGCGGCAGGCGCAGTCGGCAGAGGAATCGATGAAGAAGCGGGAGGCGCTGGCCAAGGGTGCACAGTTGGAGTACGTGCCCGAGGCGCTCGGCTTCCAGCACCCCTGCCTGCTGGAGCCTGCGAGCGCTGTAGTTGCAACTGCGTAACAGGGCCTGTTGTCGCCCGCTTGTGTTCATTGGTAGGCAGCTGTCGCAAGTCAGAGCCTTCAATGGGCTCAGACAGCACCCAACACCCCCTCCTCATAGCCAGGCATTTAGGACCTCCACAACCAGCGTGGCACCTTTGTATTGGTATTTGTTTTTTCACTTTGCAAAGGTGGTGGCTGCCACGCGGTACACTGCAGCATTTCCTGCCTTTTGCTTGTTCCATGTGGGCGTAGGTTTCTCCTTCCTTTTTTCATGAACTGCCCTTAACGGAGGTTTGTTCTCAGGCCATATGGTCCTGCTGCACAGCAACATATTACAGCGGCTGTGCTCAATCACACGTTATGAATAACGACTGGTCACAGTGCAAAATTCAAGGCTCAGGGCCGGCTAGGCCCGCTACTGCTTGTCCTCTATGAGATGCCTGTTTTAATTATAGATGATCAGCATTGCAAACAGCATGAAGGGCTTACCCACTTTGAAGTCAGGGACATCTAGATGAAAATCAGCTAAGCAGTTGTTATCAAGTTGAGGATCGTGCACACGGCATACATAGCTGCAGAGCAGCATGCTTGAATCCACCAGCTGCTCTTTGGGATGAGCAGCTGGTGGGCGGGCGCAATTTATGCGAGTCCCCCTTGTCGGTATTATCTCCAATACAATCGATGATATCGGTGCAAAGCAAAGGTGGCGCTTGGGGCTGGGTGCAGGTGTAACGCCTTGCTGGCATGACCCCGCAAGCAGGTGGGTGTTGTTAAGGTGTGGCCTTGTCAAGCAATCCCTGATCAACATGTATATTTCAGGTGGTGTGGCGCAGCCCCTTGAATATTTTATGGGCAGTCTCTGGTCGTGGCGGGGTAGTGTAGGGAGAAGTCATGGCCACTTGGGCAAAGTGCACCTCTCTCCTAGCACTCAAGACCCATTTTGCACGTCAATCCAGTGGAAAGATTATACGACAGGGCTACCAACAGCTGAAGCAGTGCAGATTGTAACGCCGGGGAGAGGTTGGAGCACCTTCACAAGTGTTGCCATACCAATTGGTGGGTGCAACGAATTATGGCTGATGGGATGTGGACAAGGAGGCAAGGGATGCATCTCTGACACCCGAGGCGTCCAGCCACCCTTCAAACAAGCCCTGCTTACGCAGCAGGCACGCTGGGAAGGGACGCAGGAGGCGCTCCGCTCACAAGCAGCGGGCAAACCGCTCACTTGCCACTGTCGCTGGGCCTGGCGTCGCCCAGGGGCGCGAGCGTCGCCTTCTGCGCGCCCAGCGCCGGCAGCCGGTTGTACGGCTTCTGCGGCACCGCCATCGCCGACGCCCTGGGCTCCTCGCCGGTCGCAGACGCCCTGGCGGGCGGGACGCTGCCCTCAGCGACGGGGGGCAGCGCGGCGGTCTTGCGG
>JAWZTI010001161.1:0-14537 GCA_039880955.1 Chlamydomonas urium | reverse complement strand
TGCCTCGCCAGTGACTGCTCGCCCAAGCACTGCGCAGACTTGCCCCAGACTGGCCTACCTGAAGCGCACACACGCGCGGTCCCCGGAGCGCAGCCTCTCGCAATCCATGGCCACGACACGGGCCGCCTGGCGAATGATCTCGCAGTGGATGACAGCCTGAGGGCAGGCAGCAGCACGCAAGGAGATATGGTGAGCATGGTCCTTGTGCCCCCCACCTTTTTTGTCCTGCCAACATCCTCCCCACTGACCTGCAGCCATTCATGTCCTCGTCCTGCCCCCCATCCTTCCTGTCCTGGCCCCGCAGCACCCTCTACACGCACACCTGGTAGCGCGGCTGGATGGTGGTGGAGTGCGTGAGTATGGCAATGTCAGCATTGAACTCCCAGCTGGACTTGGGGTTGAGACGCTCATCCACCAGCACCATGCCCTTGCGCACCTACGATGGCAGGCAGTGGCGAAAACAAAAAGAACAAACATCAACCTACAGTCCGCGGTGCATCAGTGCGCACTGACCTGGTTTCTCTTGAGCTGCTCCAAGACCATGGCTCTGGTGTGACTCCACCACTCCCTAAGGCTTGGAGCCCTCAGCCACAACCACGGGGCCCCAAAGTGCATCCGCCTGATTTCTCTTGACAGCTCCTTCACCCTTGACTGATGTTTGGACCCCTCAGCAACAACCTACAGCACACACCAAGTGCGCCCACCTGCTTCCTCTTGAGCCTCTTCAGGGCCATTGCTGCCGTCTGATCCCATCCTTCACTAAAGCCTGGAACCCTCAGCTGAACTTCACAGCCCAGACAACGTGCACCCACCTGGTTCCGCTTGAGTTTCTTCAAGGCCATGGCTGCGGTCTGACCCGCCACCACTTGGGTGACAGGCAGGCGCTTGTAGTGTATGCTCTTGATGGACACAGGCTTGAAGGTGCCGTCAGATATGTCAGGGCCTGCGATGCATGCAGGTGCACACAGTGAGGAGGGGACCATTGCCACACAACAGCAAGGCGGTGTCACTGCTTGTGATGCATGTATGCTCTTGATGGGCACGGGCTTCCAGGCGCCATTGGATGTGTCAGCGCCAGTGATGCAGGTGCACAAAGCAAGGAGGGGATCATCGCCCTCGCAACAGCAATTGAAATTCCTCATATGCATCTCAGCTCTTGGTGGACACAAGCTTGAAGGTAGCAACCCCACCCGTTGCCCCTCCTCAGCCCGAGCGTGCTGCACCCACTCACCCATAAGCAGGGTGGTGTTGGGCACAATGACACCCTTCTTCACCGTCCCTGCCACCACAGTCCCGACACCAGGCACTGAGAAGGTCTCATCCACGACAAACTCAGCCAGGTCGCCCTGCTTCTCGGCCCAGCGGTGGCGCTGGGGGAGCAGGTTGTAGAACATGCGCACCAGCTCCAGGCCCTTGCCTGTGGAGCGGGCAGGGCAGCAGGAAGGGCAACAGCTTTAGGTGACAGAAATGCGCAATGAGGCTGGCTGTTGGGGCGCTAAACTGCATTGAATGCCAGGTTGTCTGATTTTCCGTCGCCGCACAGCTGGTTGCACATCAAGTGCATCTGCCCCTCATAACGCTGCGAAGAAGCTGCGATTCTTACGAGTGCCTGCCGAGGTGAGGAAGCCTGGTGTCAGGCAAATAAAACTGCATGCGTTGCCCCTGCGCCACTCGGCCAATGCCGCTGCCCTGCCCTGTCCATGCACCTCTAATCTCCAACCCTTTGGCCTTACCAGTGACGGCCGAGGTGAGAAAGATGGGCGCCAGGCTGTCGGTGTTCATGTTGCGGGCGCACAGCAGCACATCTGCCTGGTTGCGCACCAGGAACGGCTTCTTCTTCACGCCTGGCTTCTTCAGTATGCTCATCAGATTCTGCACAAGCGTATAAGGAGAGCGCTTGTATGAACAGTTGGATATGATACCATGCGTTGTTACAGCTGGGTTCTTGAGGATGCTCGCCACATCTTGAGAAACTGTTCGACAACGTTGCATGCTGAGACAAACGCCGCCGTCACACCCTGCATCCTCACCTGCACACCCTCATGCCCTTGTCCACACATTTCCACACCTCGTACGCTCACCTGCACTGTCTGCTTGAGGATGTGCTCAGGCGCAATGTCTATCTTGGTGATGACGAAGAAGACGGGCACCTTGAGGGCCAGAGCCACACCCAGGTGCTCCTTGCACATGCCCACGACGCCCATGTTGGCCCCCACCATCAGGCAGGCGTAGTCGGGCATGTGGCCTGTGAGGAAATGGGAACGATGAGTGATCAGGTCACCGAGCAGGCGCAGTCCAGCACGCGCACTGGGGGTTGGATGAGGCTGAGAGCTGCATGATTGTCCACTGGACAGGTGAGCATGTACCTGATACAATACACCTGTAAAAATGCAACATGTACGCCCCACATGTAGACACGCAACAGAAGGTTGAATGGCTGGGCTTTGCGAAGCAGAGAGTGCGTACCGGTGAGGCCGTAGGCAGTGGTGCGGAAGTAGCGCTCATGCCCCGCCAGGTCCACTAGGGTGATGACCTTGGCGGCCCGCACGATGTAGTCGCCGCAGGTCTGGTTCCTGAGGCGTGAGGGGAGCAGAGGGGGGTGAAGGTGGAGTGGCAAATACAGGCAAAACTCCTGGGTGGTTGGCCCACCGTCAACACCATACACCTGCGTAGTGAGTTGCAGACGACAGCACCGATGTTGTTCAGGCATGGCGTGTGCCGCCCTATGGCAACGCACGTCCGAGCACGGGACAGCTGCCCTTTCAGAAGCACCTGGGCGTCAGATGACCCACAACTACCAGCACCCTAGCGTGTACTATGAGCGAGTTGTTGAGAATGGCGCCAGCGCTGTCCAGACGCAGCGTGTGCTGTGCCACCCTAGGTAACTGCCATCTGACAAGTACATAGACTTGGGGAGCCCCACCGCTGACAGCACCACCCGCACGCACCTGAACAGCGAGTCATTGAGGATGGCGCCAGCGCTGTCCAGGCACAGCGTGTGCTGGCCGATCGAAGAGGTGCGGCCGGTTGACTCCTCGTGGTGGTGCTTGAACACCTGATGACAGGAAGGTTGTAAGGAACGGGGGCACAAGATGAGAAGGAAACGGGCCACGATGAGAGGGCAGCAGGTCATCAGGAGAGAAAGAGAGTCACACTGCACCATAGATGCTGCAGAGAATATGCTGTCCCCTCCATGTGCCGGAGGGGGGAGGGGCTTGCCCTTCCCGAAACTGCTTGGCATCACGACCATGCACCTTGGAGCGAGCCAGGCCACGGCCGTCGTCCAGCATGGAGCGGGTGAGTACGCCGACCATCGTTGACTTGCCACTGCGCGCAGCATCAACAGCGACAGATGGACATGAACAAACAACCACGGCTGAAGTTCATTGACATCAAATTCACGACTAATCATAATGCAACTGCTCTGCCTTAAACGCATTGGCACCTCTGTGCATTGCCATGCAGAGCTTGTGCCTCTGACAAAAGACAACCCAGACATAGTCCTCCTCCCGCACCCAGGCCTCTTGCAAACCTGTCTTCTGCCTTTCAAGACAACATCCTGACACCCACTGAAAGCAATGAAAAGCAAACAACAACTGCCTATCTTTTGTCTTCTGCCCTGTTGCCTCTTGCACCCCCCCACCCGTTGCCCCTGCCATAATAAGCAAGCATACCGACCTGTCAACGTTGCCGATGATGGCCACACGGACCTCTATCGGCGGGCGGACCATACCACCGGACTCACGGCGCACAAGCACATCAGAAACGGTGCAAGACACTACAGGTGTGGCAAGTAAGGGGGTAAAGGGCTTGTCTAGGCAGCAAGCAACAGACCGAGCAAGCATGGCATGTTAAGCTGCCTCCCACTGCGGGCCACAAACCAGCAGCAGCAGCAGCAGCAGCAGCAGCAGCGTCCATGCGCACACATGCTGCTTCCAAACCACCACTTACCACGCCAGTCTAGTGCTACCATCCCTCCTTATGGTCGCCCTTCCGTAGCACGATGCCACCAACGCGCACCCCATCCACAGCTACAGCGCACCCCCTCGGCCTCAGACCCCACAACCACGCCGCCAACCCACACCTACACCCACACCCTCAGCTCTCACCAGGCCCCGTCGCCGTCTGCACCTCCACCTGGCGCGAGGGCCGCAGCATGCTGACCCCCGCGCTGTGCCTGGCCGCCATGTCCTTGAGGCGCTGCATGGCAGTCTCCATGCGCTCGGGCGTCATGCCCACTGGGCCCCATCCCACGGGCGCGCCCACCTCCAGCACTGCCTCGCCCACCTCGTTGATCTGGACAAAGGGTGAGGAGGAGCGAGGGGCGAGCACAGCATGTAAAGCATGGCCGGGCATGAGTGTAAGGAAACGCAGCCAGTGATCGCCCACGTTGTTGATCCGCATAACCAGTGCAAGATGACCTGGATCATGCCCCAACGTTTTACACGACCTTGTTGTTGACCAGTCATCATGCCCAGTACCCTGGCAACGCGCACCTCCTTGACCATCAGGCCCAGTGCGTGCTCCATGCAAGCCTCAAAGTCCTCGTCGCGGGTAACAGCAACAGGTGCCAAGGGAACCACCACTGGATCAGTACCGGCTGCATCGCTGCCGCCCTGTGTGTCGGGAGACGCGCCCTGGGCAGTCCCATCTGCATCCTGCGAAGCATGCCACGCGGCAGAGTGAGAGGAGCGTGAATGCTGTATCTGCAGGGCGCAACAATGCCAGGCAAGGCAATTGCATGCAAGCAGACGACCCTGCAGCCATGCAGCACTCACCAGCTTGGTGGCTGCGAGCTGAGCAGCCATGGTAGCAGTGCTGATAGCAGCGCCATGCGCTGCCTGGGCTGAAGCTGCTGCCATGCCCAGGCTAGGCACATCAGCCAGCAGCTCTGTGGCTCGATCGCCCTCCTTTAGGGCCGTGATGCCCTCCACCCAGCCGTGTGAGTCGTGCCCGCCAGCGCCAGCACCGTGTGCATGGTGCAGGCCCTTGTGGCGCGCGTGATGGGACATGGTGCGCGAGAAGATGCTGACTTGGCGAGTGAGTTTGGGATACGCTGTGCTTTCAGCCGGCTGAACGATCGCTTCCTAGGTTGTTGGTTGTCGTATGCAGCCTCTGTTCCGTTGTTGACAGGTTTGTGCAAGGTGGGTCTGGCCAGCTGTTGATGCGCTCAGCAGGAACATCTTCCTTTGAAGACCTGCGTGCGCAATGGTGATCAGGAAGAAGCCCATGCAAACCGCAGCGGATCCATGCAGCGCCTTGCCCGCGCCTACCAGGGTGTCCGAAGCAAAACTCGCAAGGGCTCTCACTGAAGGCGCGCCATGCTCACGGCGTACATGTAAGCTCGTTCTGCTTGAAACCTGTGCACACAGGTCAGCAGGGACGATCAGGGCACGATCAGAGCTCTTTGCTGGGCCCACACACCAACAGCCCTAATGTCCCATGGGCGGCCAATTTGGAGGCGCTGCAGCGCTGCAGAGCAGGCAAGCGTGCTGACCGGCCAAGGAGAAGACGCAGGGAACATGGTGCATGACTGGGCCACCAGCCTGCTCACGTATACAGAGACTCCAGAGCAGCAATGCGCGCGCTATTGGACATGAATAGCTCGTTGCAGCAGCATGCATGCGCGTTGGCGCTCTGAACACAGCAACACCGGCACCTGCCTACCAGCCCCGCCACCTACTGGGCTTTGATATGCTTGCCTTCGACCGTATGACCTGCGTTTGCCGCCTCAGTGGTGGTCTGTGGAGTTTGTAAGAGCCGATTCGAAGCTGCGGGGCAAGCGCCTGCGCCTTTCAAGGGATGGGATGCCCACATTTCCATCCTTTCCGGCACGCGTGCATACACGAGAGCTTCGGCATCGGCGCCCATCGCGACCCAACGCAACCACACTTCGACATTATCACAACCCGGCCAGGTGCGTACAAACCCATGCCCGCCTGTGTCGGGACCCTGCACCAAAAGCACGAGCAGCCAGCCTCGTTTCGCACTTCCCGCATGCGTGCCATATGATTTGGGCTTCCTACGCTGCTTGATTGCACGCAGGAAAGGCGTGTTGCCTCCATCGCCTTCGATTTCGGCGCACAGCACGATGCCGCACCAGCAGAAGCAGGAGGGTGTCAAGCTGAACAGCCACGACACCAAGGTGGCGCACCACGCGCACGAGCACGCTGCGCACGAGGTTGCGAAGAAGGACATCCGAATGGAACGCCACGCTGGTCAGTTGGCACGATGGCGCAGCGTCACGATCGCGGCAGACACGCGCAGCGTGCCAAGCAGCGCAGCAACCCTAGCCCTGTGATTCCTCCACGTCACCATCACTGCCACGTCACCTGACTCTCCTTCCGGCTGTATGCACACGCAGCCAACGGCCACAGCGTCAAGGAGGGTCCGGCCAAGGGTGGTGCCGGCGGCAAGGGCACCTGGGGCTCCGTCCAGGACGAGGTAAGCCATCTGCTTGGCCAGCAGCATTATCTGAACAGCATATGTATCCATGGGCAGCCGCAACACATCACGTGAGGCGCCGTCAAGCTGACATCCAGCCCACACGCGCGTGCACACACTGCCGCAGATAAACGACGCGCTGAGGGGCCGGTAGGCGCTGCTGCCCAACATCGCCACTGACGCATCAAGGTGGCCACTCAGTGCCCCTGCTGTTCGAATACCAATTCCCACCACCACGGCACACCAAGCATACAGGCATCGGCAATCGTGTTGGTACTCAGCATGACTGAGGCTCTATTCTTTGCTTGCCTCACTACTTGTCCTCAGCACGACGTTAAACTGCTAGAGAGGGCAGAAGTACCCTGGTACTTTTCCAGAGGTCACGAGTTCGATTGCCATTGCGGAAGGGTATTGTTTCAGTTATGGTTTCTAGACTTCGGGTGCCCTGCTTGCGGGGAAGGCCTTCGAGCCACTTTCGGTCATGAGCCTGTAAATCCTGGCCCATTTGGGACAGGGGTTGTATGCGCCCTCGCGGTGCCCTAAACAACTGTAAAACACACCACCACTACAGAGCAGATATTCAGGGGCGTGCCCTGGCCCTTGGCAAGCGCACACTTGTGCTGCCTCCGTTTGCAAGCGCCCGCGAGAGACACTCCACAGATTGATTTCCTGCAGTACTGCAGGAAATCACTAGTGGGCTGTGCATAGTGCACTTGACACACTGTGCACATATGCTATCAGTCAGAATCCTGCTTTCTGATCAATTGCTGCACTGTGCGGCATAGGATACGAGAGATGTTACAATGCCAGTTTGTCATGTGTCATTTGGTAACCTGTAAAGCTGAACTAGCTGAACACACAGTGGGCTGGTGGCTCTTGAGCCTACCTGTTCGAGCCTACCTCTCAGGGTTGAGGCCGTAAGGCAAAAGACAAGCCCCCCAAGTGCGCCACTGCCATGACGCTGCAGCAGCTGCAGTGCCGTAAGCTTTGCAAGGGCTCAGACCTGCCGATAGTGACCCTGAATGGGTGTTGAAGGCACACATGTCTGTCTGTCCCCCCTGTCTGAAGCGCTTGCTGTCCAACCTGGACATCACCTTCCACAGGTACCAGAGTTCCCGTTGTTGCATCAATTGCTCATTGCTCGCCACCTCCCTCCCAACCTTAACTTCTCGCACACACCTCCCTGTTGCCCTGCAGGCATGGACTGTCAAACATGTGATGCTGAAGGTTGTGAAAGGCATGGTGGTGTTGAAAAACACCGTTTTTCTAGCAAAAAGCCTCAAGGCTCAAGCCAAGCGCATGCAGCAGGCAAGTCTGCTTGCTTATGCACGCTCGCCACGGATGCGGCGGGCCAGCTGGATGTCCTTGGGCATGATGGTGACACGCTTGGCATGGATGGCCGCCAGGTTGGTGTCCTCAAACAGGCCCACCAGGTAGGCCTCAGCAGCCTCCTGCAGCGCCAGCACGGCGGAGGACTGGNTCTCAAGTTGCAGCAACTCAGCGCCTGGCGCATTCATGTGCATGGTGGTGTTGAAAAACACCGGTTTTGCTGGTCAGGCCATGCCTTTACAGCAGTTGCTGCTGCTTGCTTATGCACGCTCGCCACGGATGCGGCGGGCCAGCTGGATGTCCTTGGGCATGATGGTCACACGCTTTGCGTGGATGGCCGCCAGGTTGGTGTCCTCGAACAGGCCCACCAGGTAGGCCTCAGCAGCCTCCTGCAGCGCCAGCACGGCGGAGGACTGGAAGCGCAGGTCGGTCTTGAAGTCCTGGGCAATCTCACGCACCAGGCGCTGGAAGGGCAGCTTGCGGATGAGCAGCTCAGTGGACTTCTGGTACTTGCGGATCTCACGCAGCGCCACAGTGCCAGGGCGGTAGCGGTGGGGCTTCTTCACACCGCCGGTGGCGGGGGCGCTCTTGCGCGCGGCCTTGGTGGCCAGCTGCTTGCGGGGCGCCTTGCCACCGGTGGACTTGCGGGCGGTCTGCTTGGTGCGGGCCATGGCTGCTTGGTTTGCTGTCTTGGTGAGTGGCAGTGAAGATGCAAGGGAAGGCGCAGGCTTTTGAGCACGCTGCCGAGAGGAAGCAAGCCGATGAGGGTCCTGGCGATCCGGTGGGTTACTGGCGACTTGCCTGGTACCCGTCACCTGCGCCTCTGCCCCATCTGCCCCCTTCAAATGCACCCCCGCCCTGCACTCCAGCACTCAACAGCTCTCCCTTCCTCTCCCCACCACCACCAACAGGCACACCATGTCTGGACGCGGCAAGGGCGGCAAGGGTCTGGGCAAGGGCGGTGCCAAGCGCCACCGCAAGGTGCTGCGCGACAACATCCAAGGCATCACCAAGCCTGCCATCCGCCGTCTGGCTCGCCGTGGTGGCGTCAAGCGCATTTCCGGCCTCATCTATGAGGAGACCCGCGGCGTGCTCAAGGTGTTCCTGGAGAACGTCATTCGCGATGCCGTGACCTACACAGAGCACGCCAGGCGCAAGACCGTGACGGCTCTGGATGTCGTCTACGCCCTCAAGCGCCAGGGCCGCACCCTGTACGGCTTCGGCGGCTAAAGCTCTCAACAGCTGGCCATGCTGAGCAGCAGCAAACTCACAACCGGTGTTTTTCAACACCACCACCATCACATAAGCGCCCTTCCTTGTAGAGTTGCTCATGCCTGCATTCAGCTGTTGCAGGAGAGGGGGGTCCTGCAAGCACTTTCATGCACGCACGTGGCGTGTATGCCGTGTGCCCTCATGACCAGGCGCAAGCGACTTGCATGAATTGCCAGCAACATCCACCTGTGCATTCATCCATGCATTGATAATCTCTGTAGGCCATGCCATGCTGTCAAAGGACCTGCTGGTGTGATGGTGCCTAGCCTGCTGTGCACATGGCACTGCTAGCCTGGCCACGATCTTGGCAAAAGCTGCTTGCGTCAAGCAGTGCCCACTGCCCCTCTTCACAAGGTTTTGACGTGCTGGTTCAGTACACCGCTTTGAAGTTGACAGTGTCAACAGACTACAGTAGCAGCACCTAACACTCGTTGTGCGTAGCAGGCCGTGACACGCCGGCCAGCAGGGTGACAGCCCAGGTGGTCAGCAAGCAGGCACTGGTTGCAGGCAATGGCATGCAGTCACCAGTTCACAGCATGTGACCAAGAGCCACTCCTTGCTGAAGTGCAGCTGGTTGCAGCTTGCGACAAGGTTGATGGCCTGCATGGCGACTTGACATCAGCCAAAGCCATGAACATGAAAATGGGTTTGCCATGTTGGTTGAGTGCGCCGCTGTTAACAGACTACAGTAGCAGCACCTAACACTCGTTGTGCGTAACGGTCCATGACCCAGACACGCCGCCGCTTAGTGGCCAGCAGGGTGACAGCCCAGGTGGTCAGCAAGCAGGCACTGGTTGCAGGCAATGGCATGCAGTCACCAGTTCACAGCACGTGAACAAGGGCCACTCCCTGCCGAGGTGCTGCTGGTTGCAGCTTGCGCCGCAAGATCGATGGCATGCACCAGCAAATTGGCATCAGGCCAGACACCCAAAGCCATGCAACACTGGCATGCCGGCAGCTCATCTGTCAAGCGAAGGAGACTGCATTGGAGTGTCACACAGAGCAGCTCCAAATCACGGAAGCAGGAAATGGGGTTCAGCGCATGCTTGACAAGGTTGTCACTGGGGCTGCCAAGCTGTCCCGCTACTCCAAGAAGCCTACCATCACCTCCCGCGAGATCCAGACCGCTGTGCGCCTGGTGCTGCCTGGCGAGCTGGCCAAGCACGCCGTGTCAGAGGGCGCCAAGGCGGTCACAAAGTTCACTTCTGCCTAAGCAGAATTGCTCTGGCAACTGCTGACAGCCATGGCTACCAAACATACAACTGGTGTTTTTCAACACCACCCATGCACAACCGCTATCTGTCTGTCTTGCTGAATGTCTGATGGTGTATGCTCATGGGTTTGGCAGCCAAGCAGCCAAATTTTGGCTGCTTCTGTGCTCAATGCATGTGGTATGGCGGTCCCTGTGCTGCCCAGTCTTCCTGCATGCACCGCGCGCACCCTGAGGTGGCGAGCGGGTGAGCAAGCAACCTTCTACAGCACAGCCACAGCTGAAATGTGTTGCGTGTAGCACAAGATGCGTACTAATCACCTTGGTGTTCAACAGCGCTGGCATGCTGCGCACTTGTGGTCCTAACCCCAACTCTGCCCCTACCGACTGCCGAATCGGCAGTGCCGGCAAATTTTCAACCTTGGCCAGCACAGCAGCCAGGTGCAGCTCCTGGCCAGCACTGCAGCCAGGTACAGGCTCTTGAAAGGGATGCCGTACCCTGCACATGGCACAGCATGGGCCACAGCCATCGGTCTCAGCCCCGCCCACACTGCTCGGCCTCGGACGAGCCCCGTCCGTTGTTTCCGCAAACCCCCCTTCGTTCTCTCCTCGCAGCTACTCCGCAGGCTGCTGAGCTCGCCTGCAGCCACCGGCCGGCCCCTCCCCACCCGAACCGCCGCCATGGTGCACGTCACTGTGCAGCCGCGCCTGCAGACGGAGCGCTGGAGCCTGTACTGGAAGGAGTCGCTGCACACCGACACCGAGTGCCTGCCAGCCCTGCAACTGGAGGCCGATCCCAGCGCACCCCTGAGCGCGCTGCTGGCCAAAGCCGCGGAGCGCCTGCGCTGGCCGGTGCGCTGTCGTTCGACTGGGCTGAAGTGCCATGCAGCTCGTTATCATCGTCCAAGGGGCAAGGGAGGGGGGGGCGCCAAGCAGCGCTGTGCGTCTAAGCGCAGACCGCCAGCCTTCAGAAGCCACTTCCAGTGGCTAGCACAACGCCCGCCCTGGCGTGGCACTGCTCACCAACCCACATCCCACAGTCCAAAGGGTTGAGCGCTCTCCTGCCTACCAGTTTCCTGCATCCCCATCAAGCACCGCTTCCCCTCCATCCAGAGCCCCCTGCCAGGAGCACCCTGCTGACTCGAAATGGCGCCTCGGTCTGCCAACAGTCCGTTTATTCCACTGTGCCTAGCTTCTGACGCACCCCCTGCATCGCTGCAAGCAGGCTGTCGAGGAGCTGGTGCGACTGGAGGGCTTTATTGACACCTGGGAGCGCGCCATCTGCCGAGGTGCGCTTTCACAGTTTGAAACTTGTACCTAAACTGACCTCCTGAGCAGCGCATTCAAAACATGCTGCTGATGTCTCTTGCATTCTGGCCTTGCCCCTACCTAGGCCGCAAGGCGGACCACAACATCCATGAAAAAGGACTCCAGTCAACTAAGTTTGGCCATGGATATGGTGTTGAATGTTAATGTGTAGCCACAGCATGCTGTCAACCTTGCACGCCCTGGCCCCTACCGCTGCTTAGGCCGAGAGGTA
Source organism: Chlamydomonas urium (assembly GCA_039880955.1). Classification (NCBI taxonomy): domain Eukaryota; kingdom Viridiplantae; phylum Chlorophyta; class Chlorophyceae; order Chlamydomonadales; family Chlamydomonadaceae; genus Chlamydomonas; species Chlamydomonas urium. The sequence goes on along the minus strand of JAWZTI010001161.1, from coordinate 2,742 downwards.
GACCTTAGCAGCCCTGCCGCGGAGGCTCTGGCTGTGCACCAGCCTGCCGCTGGGGGCGCGCTGGTGGTCACTTTTGTCAGGCGTGCCCTCAAGGCTGATGGCTGGAAGGTGAAAGGGGGCGCTAGATTGCTAGGCAGGCCATTTCGCAGTCCAAAGGGCGCCGCAGGGGCACAAAGGACCAAGCGCTGCTATGGGCTTGGCTCAGCATCTGCACACCAAGAAGGCTGGCAACGGGCGGAAACGGAATGGTTCACCCCTCAGTTCCCCAAGATAAGAGGGTACCAGGGGCAGGACAAGGGGCAGGGGAGTGAGGTTGGAGAAGAGAGTAGAGAGATGGGTGCCGGTAATGCTATTCCACCTTCAGTCTGTGCCTGGCTGCAGTTGATGAATGCTTAAGCTTCAAGGCTCTTGTTGTCCCGCGCACTCAGAAAAGCATGCACCAGTGATGCAGAAAGGCACGCGCCACTTGCAAGCATGTGCCTGCCCTGTCCTGCCTCCACAGATTCGCCTGCAAGACGACTTCCTGACAGACAGCGACGACGACTGAGGCCCCCAACCTTGACGCTCAACACAGCGCATCCGTGCAGGCGTGGAGGTGGCCCCAGTGCTGGCAATGCTCTCGTTCGGTTGGATGGTGGTCAGGAAGTGCATGGACTTGTCTTTGCCGTCAGGGAGCTGGATGGAGATGTTGGCTGCAGCTGGTAGGTTGAGCTCGGCCATACCAGGAGAAAGGACTGTGCCAGTGTGCCCTTGTGGCACTTCTCGGCCTGTATCATTGGCCACGATTCATGGCCTATTGCCCATCTTGGATCTTGTGGGGGTCCTCCAGGCGAAGCCACGCTGATCAGTCGTTGTTTCAACCAGCTGATCTGTGCGCATCCAGTGTAGACTATTGTAATGCCACAAGCTGAGAATTCCAGAGGGCTCCAGAGGGCTCAGACTATGTCCCATGGCATCACGGCTGCGTGCATGCCCACACTGCAACATCTCTGCAGCATGCGCATATTCAGATAGCACACGACCTTGCAACGCACAGGGCAGTTTACACACAATCGGCCGTAGCAAAAGAAATTCGGCGGATGCAGGCAGGGGCACCAACGCCACACATTCTGCATTGAACACTGACGTCAGTGTTGAGGTATAGCTCTGTACTGCAAAGCCTGTTCGGAAACATGGGCTGGAAAGCTGGCATCAAGGCGCTCCACCCTGGCTGTAAGGCTGCTACGGCGCCGAGTCAACCCAATTGGTAGGGCATAGCTATAGCCCACACTTGCAAGAAGGCGTTACTATTGCCCACACACAGGCGCATAACCAGGGCACTACTACGAAAGCATGGAAGAGGACGAGGACAGAAAAAGCCGCGGTGTGGCACAGTCCACAGATGCTGCGCCGTGGATTCATCCAGATGGCTGTGTGGGGGCACATGGCCACGCAGCAAAGCATTGCAAGGCAGCGTTGCACCTGACCCAGAGGCCCCCCCACCCCTGAGAACGCATTTCAAAAGCGCCATGGCAGCTACGACCTGACGCCGCGAGCTGACCCTTTTTGGCTTCGCAGCTGTTGGAGCTGTAACTGAATATTAGGTTGCAGAACACTGGGCGCTCACAGCACAGGGCCCGCCTTCTTGCGACGGAAAAACAGCCAGCGGCGGCGGGGGGGCTGCCCTGCGTCCGCCGCCTGCCCCATCTGCGCACCACCACCAGCAGCGCCAGGCGGCTGCGCCCCTACCGGCAACGCAGTGCCGCCCGTCGCACCATTTGCCGCAACCTCGCCTTCGGCGCCAAACCTGCCTCGGCCGCCCGCGCCCCCGTTAAGTGCGGGCCTCACGTCGCCGCCTGGGTAGCCCTGCATGGCCCTGCCTGTGGTGGTGGGCAAGCCACGAGGCGCAACAGCATCCACGCCATCGCGGAGCCCCTGAGGAATGAATCGCTGCTGTTGCTGCTGCTGCTGCTGCTGCTGCTGCTGCTGCTGGGAATAAAGATTAGGCTGGGGTTGATGATGGGGCAGGGGAGGCATCGGTGCACTGTCCCTACCTGCATGCAGCATCGCTCCAACTGCGAGTGGCCTCTGGCCTGCCGCCTGCAGCCGCGTCAGGTCAGGCGAGCTGCCCGAGCGGCTACCGCTGCCGCCACCGCCTCGCACCTGCTGCACGCGATCAACCGAGCCACGCCTGTCGTGCGCTTGGCCCATGAGAGAGCCCAAGGACGAAGGACCCGCGCCAAGCCCCGCGTCCGATGCCGACGACGCTCCAAACCCACCCCACAGGCCCAGCAGGCCACCCTGCGGAGGCGGCAGAGCCGGCGCAGCACCATGCGCCGCAGCTGAGCAAGCCGCATGGGTCGCGGAGGGCCCCGCCCCTGATCCTGACCCCGACCCGGTCTCTGTGTCGATGCTGCCGGTGCTAGGAGGGCTGCTGCCGCTGGCGGCCCCCGTCGCAACGCTCATCTTGTCTTGGCCCAGGCTGCTCTTTCGGCTGCCCCACCTGCGGCGGTGACCGCCACTTGAAACCTCCGAGCCTGCCCCCACGCCGCCGCTGCCGCCGTCCACCCCTGCATGGGCACCCGAAGGCGCCGCTCCTGCACCTGCGGCTGCCCCGCCGCCGCCGCTGCCGCTTGGACCCGCCGCCCCAGCGCCAGCAGGTGGTGCTCCCGCATGACCCTGTTCATCCGAAGGGGCCGCCGCCGCTGCCGCCGCCGCCGATGCACGGGCATGCGCCGCTGCAGCCGCTGCAAGCCGCATAGC
>JAWZTI010001160.1:0-12758 GCA_039880955.1 Chlamydomonas urium | reverse complement strand
CCCCCCCACACACACACCTTTTCTTCCATGAGATACACATCTCCCAAGTAAATGTGGTTCCTGCACGGGGCAGCAAGCAGGCACAACCACCCGTCACAACACTTGCGCCTCTCCCTTTCGTGCATGTAGGTGTGGCGGTATGTTTGCCTGCAGTATGTCCATGTACAAAGTGCATGCGCAGGCTGTTTCATCTTCCTTTCCAATGAGCACGCGGGGACTCACGTTGGTACGTACACTGAATGCAGCGTGACGTCCTGCGTCCCGACCTGCAGACAGGCCGCAAGCAGTCATAAGCAGCAGTCATCTGTGCCAGAGGCAGGCAGCAACAACGATTTGGGGGCGGACATACAGTAGGCAAGTGCACAGCAAAGCCAGTGAGAGAAGGAATTTTGAATGGCGTTACGATCCCATACATTCAGTCCCCGAGTCACTTTCACAGCCCCTCACCTGCAGCACAGTCTTCCCAGTGATGAAGCCAAAGGCGTATTCCCCGTGTCGGGGGTGTCGTACAAAACAGCACTCCTGGAACGCGCGGTTGGACTCGTTTTCAGGGTTCAAGGCAGCGCTGACCTAGCAGTCAGAATCACAAAAGAAGGAAAGGACAGCATTGTTAAGGTGCGGCACCAAGTGCTGATGGCAGGTTGATAGTCAAGGCACGTGTGGAGCAATGCAGCGCTGCGCTCCCCAGCCACGCCCATGCAGTGCAAAGCCGATGCGGGTCGTGCGCTTGTCACTGAGCAGGTTGCGGCGCAGAGCAAGGGGCGCACAGCACAGCATGAAACATGGACAGTGCAATCGTCTGTCAGTGCAGCGCATACACAGGGAGGTACTGCCTTGCCTGTTTTGACGCTCCATAGATGTGCGTGATGAGAGGCAGGCGGTGGATGATGAACTCGCCAAGCTGCAGCAGCGCGCTGCCCAGCCAGGAGGAACAAAACACGCCGGTGCACAGGATGAAGGCCTGCGGAAATGTGGCCGATGGATGGAAGAGTGTGACTGAGGGAGTGAAAGTGTGAATCTTAGAGCGTCCAGCGCAATACCCAACAACGACATCCCTGAGTAGACTTTCGAAACACGCATGCATGCAAGCAACTTACTGCAGAGATCCCCCCAGCGACGGCCACACAAGATCAGACGAGATTACAAAGACCGACAGCTGACAGCCAAGGGACCCAAGACCGTCCGGACAGCCACAAGATTGGGCCTGTTTTCGCAGAGTATAGCAGTTCGTGCCCACGCTCTGCACTCACCATTGATGTGACGAAGCCCAACCCAAACACATGGAAGCCAAGCAGCGAGTAGTATATTGGAGAGAAGATGGAGTCGAAGAATTGGAGGAACCACCTGGGAGGGCAAAGGATGGTGTGGGGGTACAGCACTCAGAGTACAGCACTTGGGGGCGGTACCTGGGGCCACAGCACCCAATCTGCGGTTCTCGCAACCGGGGACAAGGCCACCAGGAAGGTGCTGATGCAATCCTGCCTGAGGATCTTAGACGTACTGACGCGGGCCCCTGGAAATAAGACAGTGTTTTGAGTCCACAGGCCCCTTGTGATCGCTGTGTGACAATGCTGGTGGCTGCCCACTGGTGTGCTCTCACCATGTGATGTACACCGTCACTGCGACAGGGAACAGGATGGCGCAGCCCACTGCAAACTTGCGGCTGAACCAGGCGTGCAGTAATGTGGTGGTGAAGGCCTTAGGAGCGAGGCAGAAAAGAGGCAGCAGGAGGGTCAGGCGGTCAGGCAGACAGTGGGGCATAGATTGACACAGCGGTAGACAAAATTATAAGCGGGTCGAGGTTGCTGTGGTGTGGATGCGCCTTCACTGCAACGTTCGCGAAAAGTTGGGCAAGCCCTGGGGGTAAGACGGGTGATGTGGCTCAACCTGGCGTGCAGCAGTGCTGCGCAGCTTACAGCGCTCAGGGAGTACTTACAAGGTAGCACACTTTTGATTTGTTCAAGGCGTGATTTGGCGGTGAAGAGGAGGAGCACCTTCCCCGAGACACCTCATCCAGCACCGTGTGTTTGAACCTCCCGCCCACCGCTGTCACAGCTCATGGGATGCGGAATTTAACATTCATGTGCTGCTGCAGGCTGCAGATTGGCACGCTGACGCCGGCTGTCCATGCAGCCAGCGGTGCCGTTCCCATGCAAGTGCAGAGTGGTGGCACATGTTCACTACGCACAGCGCCAACACCGCGACCACGCTCGCTCCTGTCTCACCACACGGCTCTGTCTCGTGGACTTGGAGCCCGTCCCTAGTGCGCCGTGAGGGTCGGACATGGACCGACTGGAAGGCGAGGCCTGTGCCGCCTCCATTTCAGACAGCTGCGCTGAGCCTCGGCGATCGGGTATCATGGCGTCGGTGTCCAATTGCACTGCACTGCGTAAATTGCTTGAACGCAACCAAGTGTGGTGTGGGGTTTGAGCAATCCAAGCAGCCATCTGGGCCCCTGGGGTAAGTCTTCACATTTCCAGGCTTACATCACACATACGCCAAAAATAATCGCTTCCAGATCTAGTCCAAAGAATTGAGACATGCCATGCCTCCCTTAATGCCAAGAGAGCTGCAGGCCCTGCAGTGCAGGGCCATATCAGCATGTGCATCTCCATCGTGCTGAGTTGTGCTGGAACATCAGCCTCAGGCTATGAAAGACCGGTGCTTCATATGAAAGCTCGGTGCAGGCACACGCTTGCTTGCCCACAAGCAGCCGAGCGAAACATATAATAGCGGGTACACACAGAGCTCTGATCCACATTATGACACACGTTGGCGCTGCTGCTGCACCGAGTCCCAGCAGCCCAACAGCAGCCTGCTGTCTTGCCAAGCTCCTTCTCCCTGGCATACCCATACTCAGCTTGCTTGCCATGCTGCTGCCGCCACCACGGCAGCCACTCTGCGGCAGCCACTGCCACTGTTGCTGCGGCTGCCTGTGGCTACTGTCCAAACAGCTCCTCGGGCAGTTTGAACTCCAGCTGGGCGTTGCGTGCAAACTGACGGTCAACATCAGACGGCATGCCGGTGGCGTTGTCGATGAAGTCGGTGGGTCGGCCCGCAGCGTCGCCCACGTAGAAGCTTTGCGAAAGGTCTAGCAGCCGCACGCAGAACAGGGGTGGGAATGACGGAGCAAGAGCATGAGTGGGGACAGTAAACGCTGTTGAGTGCAAATAGAACAGATATTGTTTGTGGTGTGGCTGGTTGGTTTGGAACCAAATGCGTCTTGGGTATGGCTGACCCTGCACCTCATGACGCCCTCTCACCTCCCCCCCCTCGCCTGCCTCTCAAACCTCACCTGGCTTCATCCCGCCATTCAGCTGTGAGCACAGTAGGTGCCACATTCCAGCCGTGGGTTTCCTGTACTGGTCCTTCATGGTTGCAAACACCACCAGGGCGGGGACCCCTGCCTGCTCATGGGGATGAGGTGTGGGAAAGAGCTCGGAGGTTTGAGCGCCCGCCTGCTGAAGAACATAGGCATGCACTTGTGCAGCAGGTTTGCGATGTGGCCAGGCCAAAAGTGCTTGACGCCCCAGCACCTCCCACACATCAGGTGTGACACTTGTAACAACCGACACAAACCAAACTTGTGATGCCGCCGCGCTGAACCCTCTTACACTTGAACTGCTGTTTCACCCTCCCGATGCTCACCTGCTTCAGCAGCGCCTCAATCTTGCCCTTGGAAGTGGCGGCTGCCTTGCCGGTCAGCGCGCTGCGCACGCCACCTTGGTTGCTGCATGTATTCAAGCAAACACAGTGGGCGGTGTAAATGAAGGCCAGGTTGCTTGGCAAAGTAGTTTGAGCTGTGTGAAATTGGTTGCAGCAGCAGCAGAGAGCTATAAATGGTCCAGGTGCAGACATATTGTGCACCTGCTGATCACCTTCATCGTTTCCTCCTGGCCCATTGCAATAGCCCTGTCCCCTCAGCTCCGGCTCCTGCTGCTGCTGTTGCGAGCCCGGCTCCCGCCGCCCATCCTGCTCGGTCAAACCCCAGTGCTCGAACCTCACCTGAACACTACGATTCGGTAGCCGTCCTGCACCAGCTGCTGCAGCATCGCTGGGACCTGCGGTGTGAGGAACTTCCAGTCTCCTGCACCTTGGGCAAAGCGCGCCCCTGAGCGCGTCGTCAGCAGCGTGCCATCCTGCAACAATTCACGGACAGGCAGGTGTAAATGTGTACCTGTCATGTTAAATCCCAATTTAAACCTGGCATACCCTCATTCCGCGATAGCCTGCCTGGCCGCCTGCAGCAGGATGAAAAACATCAACAAAGGCTGCCTGTTATCAGGCAACGCTTGTCTCACCATGTCAAAGGCCGCAATTTTGTCCGATGGCTGCGACGCAAAGTCCCTGCGCCGAGGTGTGGAAAAGTGTGGGATGCTGGCGGTGTGTGTATTGGGCGGCGGACAGTGTTTGGAGCTGCATCCAAGGGGCTGCTACAGGCATGTAACGGTCACATCCAGCATTGCCACCAGCAAGGCACGAAGGCGTGTGCGTGTATGAACAGTGTGGGAAACACTGTGCTTATAAGCCAACACTGTGTTCAACACAGGTGGTAGTCAGGGAGTATGTTGCGTTTTTGTAACCTACCTATAGATAAGGCCAGGGGGCACGCATGTCCACCCAAGCGCGCACACCGTTGCTGCTGCTGTGCCTTTGGATCGTGCTGCCGCGGCTCCTGCTGCAGGCACAGTCGCGTCTCGGGATCGTTTCATGGCAGCAGGCGTTGGTGCTGGTGCAAGCCCTGCTGGTGCTGCTGGCGATGCAGAAGGCGCTACAGGCGCTGGTATAGCTCCTGCAGTGAGCAACGTGTGCGATGGGCCGCTGGTGCTGCTGGTTGCCTTGTGTGACCTTCTCTTAGGCGTCAACGTGCTGCTCAGCTGCTGCTGCTGCTTGCTGGTGACCCCAGCTGCCGGTGGCACTCCTCCTGCACCAGCTGCGCCAACCAACACGCGGCGCCGTGACTGAAACACGAGGCAGCGACAAGAGCTCGACAACAGCATGCGTCGTTTGCAGCTGGGACAGTGCCGTGATGCGACATTCGAGTTCGGAGCCCATACTTGTGGGGCAGACCCACGTCAGATCCGCTTGCACATGTTGCAAGAGCTGCACGTCCATGGGCGACAAGGTGCGTCAGTAACCACGTTTATTTGTGTTGCAAGCAGGATGGCTGTGCTGCTACGATGCGCTGGTGAGTGATGTGCGTTCACATGCGCCCACAGGCAAAGGAACCATCGGCGCTGGAGGAGGCGACCGCAATCCTCAGCAAATGGTGCGCTCGTTACAGCAGCTGGCAGCAGAGGGACAATTGTCAAAAATGCAGCTGGCATGGCTGCATGAGAATCCGTCAGCGCAGAGCAGAGCAGCTGCATGCCAGCATGTTCTGGCGTTTGCGGTAGCTACCAACACAGCAACAGGGTGTAGGAGCATAACTATTCAGCTCTTCGCTTCGAGTGCTGAATACCTCTCTTGTCTGCTGCCTGCCTGAACGGTGCAGCCGAGGCCTCAGCTCCCGCGTAGCGACGTATGCAAACCGGCTGATTGGGGAGAACGATGTTCTGGGTGTCGAGGTGGGTACATGGTAGAGCAGCGTGGCCAGCATGGGCAGGTTGGGGGGGTGGGGAAAGATGTGCTGTTGACGTGGCTGCGGGAAACATCGAAGGGCAGCTCGGGGTGATAGCTTTGGGACACAAAACGATGTGGTCCACACATTGCGGTGGGCATTTGGCAGAGCAGTGTGGCAGGTTGGCGATGAGAGAGATGAGAGTAGGGGGGCGAAAATCTGCAAAGCGCCACAAGGGCTCAGAAGGACACCAGCTTGGACCATTGGGCAGGACAAGCACACATATCTGGGCATGTGTGAGCTCCCAATGTGATAGCTTCCAAACATGCCTCCTCCCTTGCTGTTTCTTGCTACACAGATTAACTCGCTCACGCAGAGTATCCGCAAGGCAGAGTCAGCAGCCAAAACGGCCAAAGACAAGGCGGCGCTGGGGCTGCTGACTGATGCGAAAGACATCCTGCGGGGCTTGGGCCCAGGGGGTGACCTGTGAGTTTGTGTGTGTGAGGTGTTGGCAACGGGTGGTGCAAGGCATTGCCGCATGGGTTTGGGGGTACAGTGGCGTTGGCGCTGCTGTCTGATGCAGAGGACATCCTGCAAGGCCTGGGCCCAGGGGGTAGCCTGTAGGTTTGCGCGTCCGGTGTGGTGGTAGCAGCAAGATGGGTCAGTGTGAGGCTCTGCCTGTAGCAATACCAGCACAGTCTTAACCACTAAACTACGTTGCTGCTCTCGCGTAGGCGCAAGCTCTTCTTCCAGCAGCGCACCCAGCTGGTGATGTTGTGCCCTCCTGCCTCTTCGCCCCCTTCCACCACCGCCAGAATCCTAAGTTGTGCTACTGCTCCCGTGTTGTTGTGCAGGCGCAAGTTCCTGCCCAACCAGCGCACGCCGCTGATGCTGCGCCTGTTCTTGGGCTCAAAGGTCAATGTAGTTACGTTGAGGCCCGACCAGTCGTTTGCAATCAAGGAGGAGTACTACAGGCAAGTTGGTGCTTCAGCAGTTGTGTTCAGTTTTTCTGCGTGTTATGCCATTCAGCTGTGGGTGCTTCATTGCTGCTGTGCGCACGTTCCATAACCCGTGCGCCCTCATCGCTGCTGCCCCATCAGGCGCAAACACCAACACTGTCGCTTTTTCCTCATGTTGCCTTGTTGCTCCGCGCCCCTGCCCTGAATGCTGTGTTGTGCCGTGGATTGCTGGGTGCAGGTTCCGTGACCGTGGCGCCTTGATCATGCTGCTGCTCCAGCAGGCACAATACAAATACTGTTCATTGATAGCAAAATGTGGTTTATGCTTTGCATTATTGCACCATGTCCCTAGCCCTGAATGCTGTGCATTGCCCTGGGTTGCCGCTGGGTGCAGGTTTCGTGACCGTGGCGCCTTGATCATGCTACTGTGCCCTGCGCTAATGGCCATCTTCATGGCACGTGCGGCGGCGCTGAGGGAGCAGCAGGGCGAGGGGCACAGCTACGCACCGGGGATCATGACTGGTGAGGGGGCAAGGGGTTGGAATGCAAGGGGCCGTGCACATGGGGTTCATGCTGAGGAAGGGGCCAGGGGTTGGAGCGCAAGGGGCCATGCACGCGGGGTTCACGCTGATGATGGGGCAAGGGGTTGAAATGCGAGAGGTCGTATTCATGGGCCTTGGTCTGGATGGGCCTGCCATGAGGCACTTCAAGGCTCTGCGCCGGTGCAGGGCCATAGGAGACTTGTGCAGGCCCATAGGAGACTTGTGCAGGGGCATAGGAGACTTGTGCAGGGCCATAGGAGGCTTGTGCAGGGCCATACGGAAGTTAGAAATTGGAAGTTGGGTGAGGGGAGGCGGGTTGCTGGGCCCTTGGGCTCAATTATACCTCGCACAGCTGGCAAGGCATCAAGTTGTACCTCACAAAGCTTAGCTTTGAAAGCTGACACGCACCTTTGTGGAAGTGCACAGCATGACTCCACTCTTTTTTGCTTCACCACAGCTGTCCAGCTGTACCTCACATGGCTGGGCTACTTCTACCTGGCGATGTCGCTGAGAGAGAACGTGCTGATGGTCAATGGCAGCCACATCAAGGGCTGGTGGGTGCAGCACCACTACTGGAGCTCGGCCTGTGCGCTGCTCATGCTGGGCCTGCCTGTCTACAGCCCAGGTAAGAGCAGGGGCATGAGTGGGCTGTTGAAAGTGAGATTGCTGCTGCTGGGCCTGCCTGTGTACAGCCCAGGTGAGGGCAGGGGCGTGAACAGGACTGGAAGCTTGTTGTTATGTTCCTTGCTGCCAGAAAGGAAGGTACGGATATAAAGAGTTGGATACTGGGTTGGTATGATGCTGCTTGGCATGCCTGTCTGCAGCCTAGGTGAGAGCAGGGGCGTGAGTGGGATGAAGACCATTTTGCTGGCAGTGGCGGCTAGGCTGAGTTTAGGTTTAAGGGTTTTGGAAATCAGAGTTGCAGTGCTGCTGCTTGGTCACGGCCTGGTGAACAGAGGGGAATCAGTGAGACTGGAGGCTGTGGGTTTGTTGGTGCAGCCATGAAAGGAAGGTTTTGTTCAACAGGGTGTGGGAGGGTGGGTGGTTACAAAAAGCCACATCAAGGGCTGGTGGGCGCAGCACCATTACAGGAGCTTGTAAGCTTGTGGTATCCTGACAGCATCAACCGCTTACAGCGACGCCGCATGTGCATTTGCCCTCGCCGCCACCCGCACCCTGCTTCTTCCTCTCCTCTCCCCTGGCCACTAAACCGTTTGCCAACAGCTGTATTCAATTCTGCCAGCGTTTGTAGTATGAGACTTCTTCCAAGCGATCATGATGGTGAGTCAAAATCGCTTCCAGCGCCGCTGCATGCACACTTGCCCTTGCCCTTATTTGCACCGTTCCCTTTCTCTTTGCTCCCCTGCGCTCGCCACACCTGTGTTCAACTTTTGCCAGCGCTTCATGGTATGGAACGCCTTCCAAGCGATTGTGATGATGGTGCAGAACCACCGCTCACACCCTTCCCCTTCCTCTTCCTTTCCCTACCTCTCGACCCGCTCGCCACAGCCGTGTTCAACTTTTGCCAGCGCTTCATGGTATGGAACGCCTTCCAAGCGATCGTGATGATGGTGCAGAACCGCTACCAGCGTCGTCGCATGTACACACGCATTGCACTGGGCAAGAACTCGGCGATGGACGTTGTGGGAGGCGAGAGCAGTGGGGGCAAGGGGCAGCTGCTGCTGCTATACCCCATGCTCTTCGGTGAGTGCTCTGGAACGCATGGGCGGGGGCAATGAAGGGTGGGGCAAGGACAAAGGCAGTGCGTGCGCTGCAAGGGATGGGAGGGGGGCAAGGGCAGCAGGGAAAAGGCCCAGCTGCTGCTGCTGCTGCTGCTGCTGCTGTATCCAATGTTATGAGGTGAGTGCTGTCGGATGGATGGGGAACAAGGGCTGTGCAGGAAAGAGAAACACGCGGATCGCTATCTTTCAGTTGCTGACCCATCAGCACATGGGTTCAGCCCCAGTAGCCCTGCTCAGCTCCTCTTCTTCTTGTGGTTGCCTTCTACCTCACACCCCACACCTCCCGCTTATACCTCCTACCTGCAGCTCTCCAGTTCTGGCAGGCCGCTCTGGGCATTGCGGTGGCCTACGCCACCTTCCCCTCCTATTTCAGCCCTGAGGGGTGGCTGGACGTAGAGCACCACGCGTCCGACCTGAGGGGCACGCGTGGCACATGCCTGGTGAGTGGAAGCATGTGGAGCAAAGAAAATCATTGGAAGGAGGATGAGGTGGTGATGAGGGAAGGGAGGGGTTGATGAGGGTTGGCTGGATGTGGCACCACGCTTTTCATCTCAGGGGCATGCAGGCACTTGCCTGGCGGGTAGGCAGTGGCGGGCAGGATGGCGGGATGACGAAAGGAGAGAATGCCGGACAAACACCTGCTGCTGCTGCTGTTGTTGCCGCCGCTGGCTGTCGCAGGTGGGCATCGTGTTCACCTACATGGCGGTCAACAACTTCATCGCCACGCTGTCCACCATCTTCCAGAAGCGTCAGTATGCAAGCCAGGCCAAGGAGAAGGCGAAGAAGGGCAAGAGCAGCTAGGGGGTGGTCGCTCGGGAGCAGCGGGAGTTTCGAACATGTGCACACAGTAAAAGGGGTGCAAGAGGGCTACATCAAACAAGAGCCTGATCAATAAGCCGCGCAGTGTTCTGCTTGCAAATGCACGATCTGTTGCCTGTTGCGCTGTTACTTTCTTAGCACGTGCACGCGAGTGGGACGCATCGTGGTGCGGCATTGCATACTGGCAGCAAGTGAAGGCTTCGAACCAGCACCTCACGTGTACCTGCCATGGCACAGAACGGCGGGGCTGCGCATGGGCCTGAACTTGAACCCCCTGCAAGCCTCATGCAATCACGCGTGTCAGCCAGCGATGCGCATGAAATACAGCTGCTGGCCGACAGCTTAGGAACGGGCTCTGTTCAGGATGGAGAGCGAACCACGGCACCCACGCCGAGCATGCGCGGGGGGGGAAACGTGCCATCGACCAAGGAGTGAGTCGCAGCAGCAACAGCGATGGATTCATGCGCCAACTGCGTGTGCGTTCCTCAATCGGCGCCAACAGTCCTGTGTATGTCGTGACAAACGATGTGTGTTTTTCGCAGCACCCTTAAGGCACGAGCTGCATCGCTACAGATGCCCATGCCGGCACCAGGCACTATGAACACGACAAAGATAGAGCAGTCGGAGCTGAAGTCCATCAAACGGCTGGGTGGGTAGAACACATGACCGAGCCCTGCATGCATTGCCAAACACCTGTCCTGTGCACTAGCGTTGACGTCCATGCGCTTTGCAAACAGCAGCAGTAGACACTGCAGCTGTCCTGCTCCTTCCTTCATCTGACAGCCAGACAGGCTGATGTGCGCAGGGCATCCCGCATGGCTGTTGGTGCCAACATGGATCATCAAGTGTTGAATCAGCTCCTTGCTTTCACAAGACAGCTCACAGTAACTGCCCCATGCCTGTCTCTGTCGATTCCAGGCGAGGGCGCGTTTGCGACCGTGGAGCAGTGTCAGTACACGCCAGCAAGCGGGGGGCCGAGCCGCATGGTAGCTGTGAAGAAGCTGAAGCCAGAGGCTGGGGCGCACAAAATAGACCTGGACTGCTTCATGGCTGAGGTAATGCTCAGATCACAGCGCATGTGCATCAGGATTTTGGGGAAGGGATGGCAGGGTAGCGTAAGTGATGCGGGAGGCTGGTGCAGGGTTGAAGTTGCTCGGACCCTGTGTTATGATGCAATGAGTCAAGAGCAGGTCCAAGCCTCAGTACAACGCAGCAGTTTGAAAGGGGAGGCCTGGGTCACCACAGTCCTGACGCACGCTGGTTCATGTACCAAAAGTTTGACCGGTGCAAACTTGGGGGACCAGGTCATGCGTGTGGGGCAGCGCATTTAGGAAGGAAGAAGGGCACTGCAATCTTGGTTGAACCTGCTTCTCAAGTCCTGTTTTTACAAGGAAGTGCGCAGGGGACAGGAACTCAGTGCCTAAGCTGTGGCGCACCCGCTGCGCTGCCCATGCGCAAACGCAATGCACATCCACCACGTGCTCACAGCATGATGCTGTGCTTGGTGCAAACATCAATTGCCTGTACTATACATGCGCATGTTTATGCGCAGATCTCGTTGATGCGGACGCTGCAGCACCGCTATGTTGTCGAGTGCATCGGATACGGCTCCGCAGACCCTGCTGGTCCCAGCATCAGCGGCAGGGGCATGTTCCTGGTCTCGGAGCTCATGGAGGGCGGTACGCTCAAGAAGGTGTGAACAGTGTGGGAAGGAAGCTGTCCTTTTGGGCTGGCAGGTTGGGGATTGGATTCATGCTTGCAAGGACGTGCAGGCCTGACCAGTGTTGGTCGTTGCCTGGGTTGCCGAATGCTTCTGACCAGAAGCATGTGGAGTAGGAATGGACATGCTGTTGGGACTGCAGATGGCACACAGAGTGCTGAAGGCTCAGGGTAAAACAATGTGTGGCGTTCACACTGCAGATCTGCTCCCAAAGTTCAAGCTGGTGTGCACACAAGCATTGCCACGGTTCTCAAATGCTGCCTCACCTGTGTGAATCACCTTTCCCACACTTGTGTGAACTGACTGCAGCTGGTGATGAAGCAGATGAAGGAGCCCCACAAGAACGTGTACAGCCATGCGGACGGCCTGCGGTGGTGCATGCAGATAGCGGAAGCGATCGCGTACTTGCATGATCACAACCCCATGGTTAGTGCGAATGTGGTGAAGAAGAGCACGGTTTCCCTGCATCATCATCCGCAGTAGGCCAGTCAAGCATCTGTACACTTGCAATGCCATCAGCATGACCAGAGGTGCAGGCGTAATCTACGCCTCAGGGCGTATCACCTTCACCTTGACCCTTGGTGAAGAGGAGCTTTGGTGTTGTTCTTACAGGCATCCCATCTTCACGGCGTGTGCAAGTGTGTGATGAGAGAGGGCTCACGTTCTTGAACAGGGTGTATGTTCGAGGTAGTGCGTGCAGGCAGCAATCGCACATCTGCGCGGATGTCAGCTCCTGATGCTGACTGTGTATCTCGCTCAATGGCACGCGCAGGTGATACACCGAGACCTGAAGCTGGAGAATATTCTGCTCAAAGGTGCCTCGCCATCCACTCAAGATGCAAAGCTGTCGGTGAGAAAGGTTTTACAGCAGAGCCTGCAATTGGGCAATCGAGGTATGTTGAGGGTTTGCAGCAGAGCTTGAGGAAGGGGGAGACTGGAACTGTGACTAGGGTTTGCAGCAGAGCTTGAAGATGGGAGGGTGCTAGAGCCTTGACTGATCGTCACAGCAGCAGGCATCAGACCTTTGTATTATTCACCACCATCTTTTGTTCGCAAACATGAAAAGGGTACAGAACCCGTCGAGAAACAATGTACTTCCAAAGTGCACCCCGGCGGCGCCCTACAGGCCATACAGGCCAATGGACACCATCCCAAGCCTGGCAGGGTGGCGAAGTTTCACCAACATGTGACCTCATCATGTGTGGCAAAGGTTCACCAACATGTGACCTCATGGTGTGTGGCGAAGGTTCACCAACATGTGACCTCATGGTGTGTGGCCCATATGCGCAGGACTTTGGTTTGGTGGCGTTCGTGCGGCAGCCGGGCCTTCCGCGCGGGGGGCGGCCAAGTTATGCGGAACTCAAGGCTGCAATGTAAGCTGGGTTATGGTGGACATGGAATGAGGGAGGGGAGGGG
>JAWZTI010001159.1:2637-15903 GCA_039880955.1 Chlamydomonas urium | reverse complement strand
GGCTGAGGGTTGTGGACACGCCAGGCGTCTGAGGCGGCCCGCATCATATGGGGAGGCGCCAGCAGAGGTAGGCTGGAGGGCCAGGGCAGGTCTAGCGCAGGGGCAAAGGGAGGGGACAGGGCGGAAAAGGGGGGGGGCAGGGGAGCAGGCTGAGGGTTGCGGACATGACGCAGGCTTCTCAGGCTGGTCGCATGGTACGGGGAGGCGCCAGCAGCGGCAGGCTGGCTAGCCAGGGCAGGTCTGGGGAGCCAGGGCTGAGGGTTGCGGACATGACGCAGGCTTCTCAGGCTGGTCGACTTATGATGCGTCGTTCATCACAAGAATGCACACCTGGACATGTTGCAGCAGCTCAGCTCTCAACCCTTAATCCACGCCCACAGGGGCACAGCCTTGCTTCCTGATCTGCATCTCCTGCAGCGGCTACACGCACTTCCTGCACTTCATCCCGAGCCTTTACCCTAAACCCGCTCCCTACAGAACGCATCCCGCCTTCCCTCCTGGGTCGGGCGCGCAACGCTTACAACACTTGTTCTCCAGCCATAACCTCTTACCACAGTCTGTACGGAACGCATCCCGCCTTCCCTCCTCACCTGGGTCAAGTGCAAGCCGTAGCACAGGGCACCAGGCCAGGGACGCCAGCTGCGCCCAAGCCTCCTGCTCGGACACACCCCCACCCCCCGCCACCGCCCCTGCTCCTGGCCCCAGCGCCGTCCCTGCGCCAACACCACTCCCACTGCCACCGCCTGAAACAACGGCGGCCGCGGTAACGGAGCTGCCGAGGAAGGGAGTGCCGGCGCTGAGCCCTGCTGGGACAGAGGCGCTGGGGGCGCTGCTGCTGCTGCTGCTGCTGCTGCTGCCGCTTGGGGCACGGCTGCAGTGGGAGTCAAGGAGGTGCAGCAGCGCGCGCGAGCGGGACAGCAGCAGCAGCACCTGACGCCGCTCGCGCTGCTGCCACTGCGGCACCACCGCCGCCTGCGCCACACCAGCCACACTATTGCCGGTGGCTCCCGCTCCCTCGGCGGGGAGCCCCGTCCCTCCTGCCCCTGCTCCCCATGCCCCTGCACCACTCGCACCCAGCACCCCTGCTCCCGTTCCTGCACCTGGCACACCTGCCCCTGCAGTTGTCAGTGTTCCTGCCGCTGCCCCTGCTCCTGCCCCTGCGCCTGTCCCTGCGCCTGCCCCGGCCTGCTCAAGCCATCCCTGCTCCAGTGCTGCTGCCGCTGCGTCCAGGCTGGGCTGCGAGACGCCCCCCTCCTGGTGCATGGCCATGTAGCGGTGGTGGATGTCCGTGGCGGCCTCCAGCAGCACCTGCGGCACAAACAAAGTGTGAAAAGTGTGGGCGGCTGCGTCAAGTTCCAAAAGATTGCTAAGAATGTGCTTGCTTACAGGGAACAGCCTTGGCACTGATGGCTGCACAAATAGCACCTCGCGATGGCAATGACAATCACTTCAGGCCTTATCGGCAGCTACTCCCATCCCGTCACCCTGCCCCATCCCCACACCTGCATGTCCACACTTGCTCTCATACCCAGCGTCCCCAGCGCCGCCAGCAGCTGCGGCTGCCCTTCAAACGGCGGACCGGGGAAGTGATCTTGTGGGTCCATCAAAGCGATCAAGTCCTTATGATCAGGTCTGCATAAAGAGCCTGGTATGCATAGCCTGCCACCCTTGGAGGGAAAGATGGGCCACCGTTGGACTGCGGCTGACAGCTCCCGAGCCTCTGCCCTCGTAGTGGCCACCAGTGGGTCAAAGGAGGCGGGAGTCGAGAGCGTCTGGGAAGGGGAGGTGGAGGAGCTGAGAGACAGGAAGGCCTGTGAGAGCAGGCTCTGAGCTGTGGTGGTGGCGGCGGTGGGTGCGGGGGCTGGCACAGGGGCGAGGGCCGTTGGAAGGTGCTGCGCGATCTGTACTGCCAGGGAGATGACGGCATCGCGGGGCAGCTTGTGCGCCTGCGCAGGTACAGAAGGACGGGGCAGAGGCGCAGAGGGGGGGCAAAGAAAGGATGTGTTACTTTGGGGTGAGGGCGATCACTATGTACCCCACCTACATCTGGGCATTGATTGTGTGATCACCTGCTGTTGCAGGTGACCAAACTACACCCCAGTGACCCACCAACACCCAAGGCTGCGACCACGCCCACTAGTGCACCTGAAACTCGCCTGCAATACGAGGAACGAGTCTCCGAACTCAACAGCCCCAAGGCGCCTGACGCCCAGCCAGCGCTCCGCCAGCGCCTCCTCGGTTCCGAATTCGAACCGCAGGAACCTGCGGGGAAGCAGGCGGGCGTCAAGCGCCACAGCCCCTCCCAGCAGCCTGGGGGGCAGTACAAGGTCCGGCGCTGTACCGTCCGCGGTACCGCCGCCACCGGCCGCGCCGGCGGCCAAGGCAGGGGCGACGCCGACGCCGGCGCCATCCACACCCGAAGGCGCAGATGGAGCGGGCAGCAGGGCCGTGAAGTGTGCAAGCGTACCCGTACCAGGCGGGTCAGCGCCGCCGCCGGCAGCACCGCTGTTGAGCTCGACGCCGCTTGTGGACAGGCCTGCGGCCAACTGTCCGTCGGCGCCGCTCAGGGCAGTTGCGGCAGTTGCGGCAGTTGTGGTGGTTGTGATGGATGTGGAGGTTGTGACGGTTGCTGATTCAGCGTCGCCATCCTCCTGTACGCCTCCCGAGTGCACCTCGTAGATGGGCAGGGCCTTGAGGAGGGCGAGGCGCTTGGGTGCAAGGGCTGAGAGGTGACCGGCGCCCTGTTGTGCGTCTGGATACATTTGAAGACACAGGAGAGGGCGGCAGGAGGTATCAGCATAGGGGAGCATGCGAAAGGGATGTTTCACGGGCAGGGCCTTGAGGAGGGCGAGGCACTTCGGTCCAAGAGTTGATTGGCGGCCGGCAGCCTTTTGTGCGTCCGAGGATACCATGGGACAGGGAAGGGCGGCAGGATTCCTTACAGGATTCAACACGCCTCATTGTAGCGGAATAGGTAGAAGGATACGCACCATGGTGCCAGCGTCAGCATGCCCACTACCACCCCCCTTCCCACGCCGCACCTTAAGGCGCCCTGCGGACTGTCAAATGGTAAACCTACCTACCTACCTGGGAACCACTTTGACAGCTGCAGGAAGGCGTGCAGCTGCCCACTACCACTCCTCTTCCCACACCGCACCTGGGAACCACTTTGACTGCAGCAGGAAGGCGCGCAGCTGCCGCCGCTCGGCAGCCCCGAGGCTGCGCAGCCGCCGCTGCCAGCTGCCCGACGCCCAACCCGCAACCCAGCCGCCACCACTGCCGACGCGTTCAACGCTGCTGTCACCACCCTCACCACCCCTGCTGTGGCCTTGCCTCGCACTCGCACTCATCGCCGGCACGCTGCCGCCGACAGCGGCCCCTGGCGCCGCTGCCTCGCCGCTGCCAGTTGCAGCTGCAGCAGCAGTGGCGGCGGCGGCGGCGGCGATGGCGCCGAGCACGCCGTCCAGCGTCGGCGGCTGCACCACACCCGCCAGGCAACTGGGGACCACTCCAGAGAACACAAACCCTGCTGAACTACCTCCTGGCCACATCGCTGCAGCGCCATCTGCCGCCGCGCTGGCGGGAAGCTGCCCGGAAGTTGTTGAGGCGGATGAGGCGGATGAGGCTGCGCCGCCCGGGGGCCCGGCGGTTGGAGTTTGGGCTGCTGGTGACATGGCGGCGGTGTCGAGCAGCGCGCAGCCCATGTGCAGCAGGGCAGAGGTGACGCCCTCCGTCCACCCGCCCTCCAGCAGCACCTGCAGCATGAGCGGTCGCCGGGGCGTTAGCGGTGAGGGTTTTAGGGTGCATGTCGTGTGGTGGCGTCATGTGCAGGTGGTGCCTTGTCATGTAACCACCGCCGCTGCGTCGTGTAACGGCGCAGAGGTTCGCAGTGTGGCAAAGGAGATGCAAGCGCTAGCCCCGGACCCCAGCCCCAGCCCCAGCCCCTCCCCCCACCCCCCTGCCCCTCAGCCCTCAAAACGACCACCCCACTCCTAGCCCTCCCCCTATCCGTACCCCACCCCTACCCATAACTTTGGGCCGGCACGCCAGACAAGTGCTTGCTCTTCAGCACAAACAGATTGCTGAGGTTCACGCCAGAATCGTTATTATAAGCGGAGACCAGCATGTAATAAACGGAGACCGGAAGCAACACATGCACCGACAGGCAGCCAGACGCAACTCAACCCCGAACCCTGAACCCTAGATCCTTGAACCCTGAACACCTGAATGCTCACCGTTGAGCCTGGCACGACGCGGTGCAGCAGGCCGCCACGCACGGGCAGCAGCGGCCAGCTGCACAGCGTCGCCACCTCCCCGGGAGGCCAGGCGGACAGCCACGCCCACAGCAGCCGCAGCCACGCTGCAGACGGCGGCGTTGGCGGCGACGTAGGTGTTGCACCTGTCGCAGGTGTTGCGGCTGTTGCGGGGGGCGCAGGCGTGTCGCTGGGGGAGGGGTGCGGCGGCTGCCAGTCCACTGCGGCTGCCATGCGCCAGGCTGGCGGCAGCAGGTGGGGAAGCACGAGGCTGTCCAGGGTCGCAGGGGTGAGGGTGCGCAGGTTCGTGGCACCTGCATGGAGTCAGGCAGACGCAACAAGCAGCAGGCGCATTTGTTTGACAGAGAGCACCGTGCAAGTGGGTTGGTGTACAGAGCCTCGTTGGCCAAATGCAGGTGCACAGGTTCGTGGTACGCGCGTGGAGTCAGGTGCAACAGGCAGCAGGCATATCTGTTTTGACAGAGAGCACCGATAAATGCGCTTGCTGTGCCAAGCATCTAAGGCAGCCCCCTCTCAGCCTTTCTAACCCCTAGCACTTCCAAAAACCCACCACTTGACTCACCTGAGCGTGCCAGGCTGACGAGGCGCCCCTGCAGCCGCGGCGGCAGACCACTCAGCCTCACGACCAGGTGAGGCACAGCAGCGAGCAGCCGCTCCTCCCCCTCGCTCTGAGCCACGAGGTACTGACACTCAGCCATAGGCTCCCTCTCCCTCTCCCTGCTGGACGTCTGCTGATTATTCTGTTGCTGCTGTTGCTGCTGCCTGGCGGGCTGTTGCGCAACAGCGGCGGTTGTTGCGGCCGCCTGAACGTGCAGGCTGCCCATCGCGCCACTGGCGAGCGGCAGCAGCGGCAGGCCGTGCAGCTCGAGCAGCTGTGGGGAAGCCGCCGTCGCGGGGGCGGCCATTGCCGGCGGTTGGTCATCCAGCCCACAGTCGGAAAGACAGTAATCCAGCAGCAGTGCCGCCACAGGTGGCAGTTGGTCCACGCCCGCCCCGCCAACCGCCAGGGCTGCCTCCAGCGGCAGAAATGTGACGCACGAGGTGCCGGCGCCCTGTTGCTGCCCCAGCAGCTGCTGAGCAGCTTCCTCCGGGGCCACGCCAGCAGCAGCGGCCGCAGTTCTGTAGCCGGCGACGGCGCTGGGGTGCAGGCCGGCGGCAGCGGCGGTGGTCAGGCGGCGAAGGTGGGTTCGCACAAGTGTGGGGGACAGGTGCACTACCCCTGGGCAGTGTTCAAGGACCGTGGCCTCAAGCCAGGCTGGCAGGTGGCAGGCCAGGGGCAGGCCCAAGGAGGTGAGCAGCACCTGCAGCCGCTCGCAGGGCGGTAATTGTACTGGGGCGGGCACGGCGGCAGCGGCGGCCGCAGCAACTGCGCCGCGCTGCGCCTTGGAAGCAACGGTGATCGCAGCAGCAGGCCCCGAGGGTGTTGTTGCTGCCGCCGCCCTGCCTGCATGGTCCCCAGCCGCCGCTGCTGCTTGAACGGGAGCCGCTCCGTTGCCGAGGGCGCCGCCCGGGGCACTGACGAAGACAGCGTGGGTGGGCGTCAGCCACCTACCCCCAAGAGCGTCGGTCCAGATCAGGGCCGATTTCGGCAGGCAGCGGCGGTAGAAGGAGGCCGACAGGCGCGACCAGGGCTCCCGCAGGCGCCCCGGCGGCGGCGGGAACGCGGCGTACAGCTGCGCCAGGCCCGCCGCAACACCGCCGCCAGCTGTTGCAAGCTGTTGCGCCGCCAGCTGTTGCGTCGCTGGTTCGGTCAGGAAGGAGGAGGCGGAGGCGGCGGAGGAGGAGGGGCTGAGCACCGTAGCGGACAGCTCTAGCAGCAGCCGGGCGTAGGCAGGTGCCAGGGCATCGGATAGCAGCGCCTCGTTCCACTTGGCCCGCGCAGCTCCGCTGCCGGACATTCCGCCACCGCCACCGCCACCGCCACCGCCACGGCCGGGGCTGTCATGGGGGTATGCCTGGGCGGCGCTGCCGTCGCCGCTGCCGTCGCCGTCACCGCTGGCGTGCCAGACGTCTCGTCGGTTGGAGGAGAGCTCGAAGAAGGCGTTGAGGTGCAGCGGGAAACCCGTCCTCAGAGGCAGAGGCAGGAAGCAGAATGCCTGACCAGGCGACGGGGCAGCGGTACACCTCCTGCCGTCCTGGTCAGGGCTCGAGCCCACCACCGCTGCTGTCGCCGGCTCATCGCTGCGAGGCAGAGGGGATGTAGGAGAGGTGGAGGGGCCGGAGGGCGGCGGCAAGACGGCGTGGACGGCGCGCAGCGCGGGTAGGCGAGCAGCGACGCCCACCCAAGGCACCATCTTGGCGCCAGATGCCGCCGCCTCCGCGACCGCGATGCTCAAGAGCGGCTTGGAGTTGCTGAGCGCGTTGCACACCAGCCACGCCTCGTGCCTCTCGTGCACCTTGGTGTCGTCGGCGGCGGCGGCCGGGGCCCGCCCCTCGCTGCCCTGCCCCGAGGCAGGCCCCAGCAGCGCAAGCAGTGCCTGTTGCTGCTGCTGTTGCTGGCGCTGCAGGTGTTGCGCGTCCTGTTGCGCGTCCTGTTGCGCACCCTGTTGCGGGGCCTGTTGCGGGGCCTGTTGCGGGGCGTGCTGCAGCTGTTGCGCGCGCCCCCACGCCGCGGACACCCTCATGCGCAGCAGCACCGATCCAACAACAGTCGGCAGCTCGTCAGGGCTAGCTCTCGACAGCGTCTGCAGCAGCCCAGCCACGCCCCCGCTCCCCGCCACCCCCGCCCTTGCACCCGCACCGCCCGACGCCGTACCGCCCCCCACACCCGCGGCGCTGGCCTGGGCGAGGTACCGCATGATGCCCGCTTGCAGAGATGCTGCGCCTGGCAGTCCTGAAACGGCATCTGCCCCTTGCCCTAACCCGGTCCCTGATCCTGCCCTTATGGCCTCCGGACTGAGGCCGGGTAGGCCTCCCGTGGCGACCAAGTCGGAGGCAGCCTCGTACAGAAGCTGCGGGGAAGGTGCCGTGCCGGGCCCCACACTTCCGTGCACACTTGAGGCTGGAGGCTGCAGCCACACCGACACCTTGTGCACGCTCTTGAGGAACAGCAGAGCTTGGGGCAGCTGGTCCTGCGGTGATGTTTCAGGGGGATGGGGGAGGGCGTTGCACAGGGCGACGGGCGACGGTTAAGTTGAGGGTGGTTATGTGTCGGAAGGCGGTAAGACGGGGAGGGCGTTGCAGGGCGACGGGTAAGTTGAGGGTGGTTATGTGTCAAAAGGCGGTAAGACGGGGAGGGCGTTGCGGGGCGACGGGTAAGTTGAGGGTGGTCAACCTGAAATGATCTGAGCGGCTGACCTCGCAGGGGTCCCCCTAATTGTCGCCGACCAAATCATGCCCACCGCCCCCGTTACCCAGCATACAGCCTCATCCCTCATGCTCACCTGGAACGACCTCAACAGCTGCAGCAGCTGCATCACACTCAATGACCACTCAACAGGAGAGATTCAATCCTATTCTTATCCTGTGTTGCGTCACCAGTGACCAGCATACAGCTGAGCCCACCTGGAACGACCCGAACAGCTGCAGCAGCTGCAGGGCATCGCAGGGCTGTGGCTTGATGTCGCTGCGCGCCGCAGTGCTGGCGGTACGCAGTGGGAAGCGGAATAGCGTGCCCGCGTAGTGCTCCCTGCACGGGACACGACATGACGGGTTGGGAGAGACAAAGGAGGAAGGCCTTTTGCTAACTTTGAGCCCGACAGTGCAGCATGAGGGCATGCAAAGACTTAAGGCAGAGCGGGTCTAGTCAGCTGCACAAAGACGCTGTGATGGTGTACACTGACCTGAGAGAGCAGCTGAAGTCAAGGCAGGGCTGCAATAGCAAAACCCTGTTCAATAATCATCGACCTCCGAGCGCAGGCAAGTGACTTCTCAGGGAGCAGCCAAAGTGAATGTAGGGCTGCAGGGTCCTCCGTCCCACTTACAGACCACTGACCTGAGGGAGCAGCCAAAGTGAAGGTAGGGCTGCAGGGTCCTCCGTCCCACTTACAGACCACTGACCTGAGGGAGCAGCCAAAGTGAAGGTAGGGCTGCGCAGCATCTGGAAACTGACTTGCCAGGTCAGCGTGTCGGAACGCAATCTTCAGACCAGGCTGAGCCGGGCTGACGCCAGGCAGGTACCTGAAGTGTGAAAAATGTGTGGGGCATTGGGGGTGTGGGGGACAGTGTGAGCCAGAATGCCTCCTGCCGCGCCCCTCCTTCCTACCCACCCCTCGAAAGCTAGGGTGCAGATCAAAGAATACTGAAGTCAGTTGGGTCCTTGAAATGCGGCAATAGGCGACACAGCATGCATGACCTGCACGCCTACCACCTGCTGACCTGGCGTGGGGGTCACAACGTCATCAGCACTGTCACTAGGAGACAACACATCCAGTCCTGCCCACCACCCAGCCCCCCTAACCTGGCGTGGGGGTCAAATGTGACCAGGTAGTCGCCGCTGACAAAGGACGGGACATCGGTGAAGTGGTACACGCAGTTGAAGCCCAGGCCGAAGCGTCCTGTGATGCAGAGAATGGGTATGTGGAACGAATAGGACAGAGGCAAGGCAGGCTAGATGAACTCAGGGGTACTCAGCCCAGGGGCTGGGGCGGCCCCCTCTCAGCAGAGATGCGATTGGCAAGTCAGCAACACCGCAATGCCATGAACGGCGCGCGCTGCTCTGCTCATGCAGCTACCATTGTTTGATAACAAAAAAATGTGTGCACCTGTGGATGCCGCCCTGCCCATCTTGCTGTCTTGTCCGATGCGACTGATGTTGTAGAAGTCTGTAGGGGAGAAGACGGCGTCATTGAATGCCAGCAACGCAGGGCCCTGCCATGCCGCCTTCACAAGTGGCAGGGGATGAGAAAGGAGGGTTTGGGCAAGTGGTGGAAGGGCACAGGGCGACAGGGGAAGCGAGAGGGGGTCTTGGAAGAAGGAGGATCGGGTGGGTGGGGTGACAAGAGCAACGCAAGTGGCAAGGACCTGTGTGCAAGCAAGGCAACAGATTATGCCCCAGAAGCCATCCCTCCTTTCACAACTGCCTCCCTAACTGTGCCCTGCCAGCAGGTCCGCCACACCCCAGCCCCGTCTGTCATGCCACCCAACTCGCCCCATCCCCTGCTGCCACCCCACCCCACCCCACACACTACCACACCCAGCCCATACCCCCCACCCTCACCATCGCGGGCCCCAATGTGCTGTTTGAGGGGTAGGTGTTGCAGTCCAGCATAAGCGCAAGCGAACTCGCACCCGCGTCGTCGGCATTCTGCAGCAGCTCCAGCAGCACCCCTGTGGAAGTGTATTAGACAAACAGCAAGGCAGTGTGAATGGGTAGCTTCTGGCGTTACATAGCAGCTCCAGCAGCACATCTGGACAATTTAAAAAGGCAGGGAGAGTGAGTTATTAGAAGAAGTTATACGACGTCTTGATATGCGCTGGTATCCTGAAGCAGCTGAAGTTCAAGCTATTCACGATTACTCCACTGTCACAGTGTGAACTGCTCCACATCTCCCACACCTGGGCCATCCGGGTAGTCGTGCAGGATGTGGCGCAGGCGCGTGGTCAGGGCCTCGCTCTGTCCAAACGCCTCTGCGGCTGAGCCCGGCACTGACGACAGGGCCATGGCGTCAGAGGAGCGCAGGATGAGCAGGCGGCGTAGAGAGGCGACGCCCACCCTGAGGAAGGAAGAGGGTTTTGGGCAGGAAGATGAGCAAGCGGCGAAGAGAGGCGACGCCCACCCTGAGGAATTGAATTGGAGAAGGAAAGGAGGGTAGGAGAAGCGCAGGATCAGCAGGTGGCGCAACGCCCACCCTGGTGGCCACGCAACTGCTCACCTTTCTGCCACGAGATTGGAAATGAGCGGGTGCGCCAGCTTCATGCCGAGAGGCGGACCCCTCTAAGCCTTGCCAACCACTCAACTCCTCACCTTTCTGCCACAAGATTGGAGATGAGCGGATGCACCAGCTTCACGCCGAGAGGCAGGCCCCTGGGGCCCTGACCCAAGCCGCCGTCCACACCGCCGATCCCGACCGCGCCGCCGACCGCCCCCACACTTGTACTGCCCAGCCAGGGGGCATCGTTGAACGCCAGCTCCTGAAGAGGACACAGAGTGCCCCTGTCGTCCGGTGCGTACAGCTCAACCGCTGCACCAACTGCCGAGCCTGCACCACCGCCGGTCACCACCCCGCCTGCACTACCTGTCCATGCCTGCCCCTGCCCCTGTGCAAGGCTTGGCGGGGGCTGGACGCCCGGGGAAGCTGCCGGAAGCTCCGCCAGCGCCTGGATGGCCGCGATCGCCTGACCCAGCTGCCGCTCAGGCAGGGGCGTTGCTGCCCAACCTCCTCCAGCCTGGTCTACATTTGTGTTTGATTTCAAATTCGAAACAAATTGAGTTGTGGCCGCCCCGGTCCCCATTCCTGCCGCTGCCGATTTGTCACCACCTCCCGCGCCCGCTGCGGTCTGATGCAGCGACTGGCGGTAC
Source organism: Chlamydomonas urium (assembly GCA_039880955.1). Lineage (NCBI taxonomy): Eukaryota > Viridiplantae > Chlorophyta > Chlorophyceae > Chlamydomonadales > Chlamydomonadaceae > Chlamydomonas > Chlamydomonas urium. The sequence continues at coordinate 5,169 of JAWZTI010001159.1, read as the reverse complement.
ATGTCCTGCAACAGCTGGTGGTACTGCGCCGCAGAGAAGGTGGGGGCCGCGCCCAGCTGCAGCAGCAGCTCGCGGAAGGGCGCCAGGTCTGAAGGTATGACATACAGCCACGGAGACAGGTCGAGGTTGCCCTGAGAGTGTAGGCACAACGTGGAAATGGAGAAGCACAACTACATTTGCAGTGGGGATTGAAGGGCTGAGAGTGTACCCAAGGAGACAGGTCGAGGTTGCCCTGAGAGGGGTGGAGCACAGTGTGAACAGGAGGTGTGGAGTGAAGGCAAAGCATTGCGGTGGATTTCGACAAACTTAACAGGGGCTAAAGGGGATGAGTGCAACCATGGGAGTACGGTGAGGCTGGCCTTAGTGCAGGCAGGAAGGTGGAAGGAAGGCACTAGGAAATGTTTGGAAAAAGGCCTTGGGCGACTGGAAAACGGCCAGGCAAAGCCCTCAGGCCCTCTCCCGTCCTCGTTCACACTGGTCTGTGCAGCGATTGTTACGCCCCCCCCTTCCCCAACACACACCTTTCCCCGCCCTCAACACGCAGCCAAACGATGTACACAGCCCTGGACCTTTGTGTGATCCACACCGCGCCCCCTTCCCCGTTCGCCCGCACCTTGAAGGCGACCTTGGTGGCGACTGCAAAGCCGTTGCCCACCCACACACAGGCAGAGCCATGCAGCAGCGTCCGGGCCACCTGAAACTCCTCAGGGCTCAGATCCGCAAGTGCCCTGGTCGTTAGGGGGGAGGGATAGCACATGTAGCAGTTTCCTTGAGAGCGGGGCTTGCTGACCTTTGCATGCAGCAGCGTCCGGGCCACCTGAAACTCCTCAGGGCTCAGATCCGCAAGTTCCCTGGTCGCAAGGGGGGGGCATAGCACATGCAGCGTTCTTTGGTTCAGAGCAGGGGGCCAGAGCGGGGGGTTGGTGTTCCTGCATGCAGCAGCATCGGGCCCCCTGGAGCTCCACAAAGCTCTCAGCGCTCTGGTCCCAAAAGCAGGATTTCACCAAGCGAGAGGTCACGTCACTCAAACACAAAGCGTTTGTGACCGAAAGAAGCTGCCCTCAGATCAGATCTGTGAGTGCCCTGCTCTAAGGGATACATGACTGAAAGAGAACTTAGCAGGGCGGGAAGTCTTGGTCTGGCAAAAACGAAGCGGGCGCAGAGGTGCCAGTGCCCTGGTCACAAGGGGGGCAAGAGTGGCGGTTTACTTCACGGCAGGGGTTCTGCATGCAGCAGCTTCCGGGCCCCCTGGACCTGCTTAGGGCTTAGACCAGCGATACTCTTGGTACATGGGGGCTACAAGAGGCAACAACTGTGGCTACTTTAGCGTCCCGCGAACAAGGACATCACCATCGCCTTCCTACTCTAGCATGCCCTCCCCCACACCTTCCAACACCTCCCACACTTACTTGTACAGCTGAGGTACAACACCTGCCAGTGTCCGCGCCAGGCCATCGTCCCGCAGGCTGCCGTGCATCTGCCCCAACTGGAGCAGCTGCGTGGCAATGACGCTGCCACTCAGGGGCAGGGACCAGCCCAGGCCGGCCGCAAGGGCAGAAGACCTGTGAGTGAATGATTAGGAGGTGAGAAGACTCATGTTGAGTGCAGGCCCTGTTGCATAACATCCAAAGGATCCTGTGGTTCGAGGGGCCGGAGGGACACCCGGGCAACACCAGCGGCGAGGGTGGAGGACCCACGGCGACGAGCGATGAGGGAGAAGCAGAGGGGGGGCAGCAAAGTAGGCGCAAAGCGAACACGTCTGGCCATGAGGCTACCACTTGAGGGCAGGGACTCAGCTCGGCCCAGCGGCGAGGGCGGAGGACCTGCGGCAAGGGCGGGAGTACGAGAGTTGGGGGAGGGAAGTGTGTGGCAACTACACTGTCGCTCAGAGGCAGGGACCAGCCCAGGAACGCGGCGAGGGCAGAGGACTAGTTGTTGGATGAAGAGATGCGCAGACACATTTCACGGTCCAGGTAGCATGCGTACTGCATGTCAGTTTCATTCTGTGAGGGGCAGATGGGGGCCAATAGCGTCAGACATAGGGCACGTAGGCAAGGATGCAAAGAGGCAGCTCCGTACGCGCGTGCACTCGACGTCCAGCACGCCAAGCAGCGCGGACGACAGCCACATGTCACCCGGGGGAACGCAGCTCACATACTCTAGGTGGCTCAGGGCTGCATCGGCAGTATTGTGCGCACCTGCATTCGCCGTCCAACACGCCAAGCAGCGCGGACGACAGCCACATGTCGCCAGCAGGACGCAGCAGGCGCGGCGCACACAGGCGCGGCCTCGCCCCGCCTCCGGCCCTGCTGCCGCTATCGCCAGCCCTTGCAGTGCCATCCGCGCGGGCTGCGTCAGTTGTGGCGGTTGTGGCGGTTGCAGCGGTGGTTGTGGTGGTTGTGGCGGAGGGCCAGGGCAGGCCGTCCTCAGGGCAGTCGGGGAGGCTGGGGCACCAGTGGATGCGAGCAAGGTCTGACCAGAACCTGGCAGGGGGGGAAAGCGATGGTGAACAAGGTCTGACCAGAACCTGGC
>JAWZTI010001158.1:1041-15915 GCA_039880955.1 Chlamydomonas urium | reverse complement strand
GGGAGGCGGTGGAACCTGAGAACTACAAGAACCACAGGTGGGGAGGAGCGGAACAGGGAAAAGTACGGAGCGGGGAGCTGGGATACCTGGATGAGAACCTGAGGTCAGGAGAGAAGGGGGGAGGGGGAGAATTGGAGAGGGGCAGGAGGTGAGGGTGAAAGGCAGGGGGGACCCTGAGTACTGCAAGAACCTCAGCTGAGGAGGGGGGGTGCGAAAGGGGGGAGGGAGGAGGGGAGCGGGAGGACGTGCGCGAGGAATGGTGATGGGCAAGTTGAGCACTTGAACAAGAACCGCAGGTACGGGAAGTTGTGAGGAGAGTGGGAGGAAGGGAGGGGGAACGATGAGGAACGACCTGAGATTTCGGGCTGAACCTCAAGACCTTGCAGCAAGATGCTTGCTTCCTGCTATTTGTAGCCTGCTTGCGCTTCTCATGCTGCTCGCGATGTCTGCTGGCAGCCTGCTCATGCTGCCTATGCCGCCCATGCTGCTCTTGCCCCACAGGTGGATGTTGGAGAACGACATCACTGATGTGCTGGACCTAACGTTTACTGCCGAGAGTGACTTCTTTGGCAGGAAGGAGCTGGTGGAGCTGGTGCCAGGTGAGGGACGGGGAGGAGCGGGAAAAGGAGGCTGGTGCAAGGTGAGGGACTGGGAGAGGAGGGGGCTGGTGCAAGGTGAGGGAGGCGGAGGAGAAATGGGAACCGCAAGGAGTAGCAGCCTGCATTTGTCCGTACAGCATTTGGGAAGGAAAGATGCACGCACTTACTGCCCACCCTGTAAAAATCCCCCTGGCTCCCCCACCCCATTCTCAACACAGGTGGCAAGGACATCCGTGTGACCGAGGCCAACAAGCGCGAGTACATCTCGCTCATCACCCGCCACCGCATGACCACCAGCATCCGCTCCCAGATCGCCTCCTTCCTGGAGGGCTTCTGGCAGCTGGTGCCAAGACACCACATTGCCATCTTCAACGACCACGAGCTGGAGCTGCTCATCAGTGGGCTGCCAGAGGTGGACATTGGGTGAGTGGCGTAGAGGGAGGGGGGTGCTGCCGGAGGTGGACATTGGGTGAGTGTCAAAAGTGCCGGTAAGAAGGGAGGGGGAGGAATCAGAGCAGGCGCCAGAGGCCAACATTGGGCGGGCGGCAAGCCTTTCGCCTATAACTCACCCACCCCCTGTCCCGCCCTCCCTCACTCCCCCTCAGTGACCTGCGTGCCAACACCGAGTACAGCGGCTACACGACTGCGTCCCCCGTCATCCGCTGGTTCTGGGAGGCTGTGGGTGAGATGAGTGCGGAGGACCAGGCGCTGCTGCTGCAGTTTGTGACAGGCACCAGCAAGGTTCCGCTGGAGGGCTTCAAGGCGCTGCAGGGCATCGGAGGGCCGCAGAAGTTCCAGATACACAAGGTAGGAGCCGAAGGCGCGCGGGGCGAAGGGAAAGGGGGTGGGGTGGTGGGTATGGGGAGGGGGGCAGAAGGATAGGCAGTGTATGCATGGGCACGGAGGAAGGGGGAGAGGTGCAAAGCCGGGAAGGTGCTTTACCATTGCGAAACCACACGCAGTGCCTCAGCACTCTCCACACCTCAACCCTCATCCTTTCAACGGCTGCTGGTGACATATGAGACTATGACATGGATGGGTGGACCCCTCTTCCCCCTCCTCCCCTGTTGTACAGGCGTATGGCCAGACGGACCGCCTGCCCAGTGCCCACACCTGCTTCAACCAGCTGGACCTACCTGAGTATGAGAACAAGGAGCAGCTGGTGTCCAAGCTGATGGTGGCGCTGAGGCAGGGCGCGCAGGGCTTTGGCTTTGCATAAGGGCCACCTCCTTGGGGGGGCCAGGGGAGCCAGGGGCAGGAGGAAGCAGGGGGAAAGAGGGAGGAACAGGGGACGGGAGCTGATTCCCAGAGTGGGGGGCAGGGGCTGAGGGGAAAGCGGGAGGCGACAGGGGTGGGGTGCAGGGTCCTGAACTACCCACACAAGTGCAACTTTACACGTGCCTCTGTCAGCGAGCTCTCTGTGCAGATAGCTATCCTGCAGCTGGGGACAGGGCGCTCACAGTGCTGCAGGCCGGGAGGGCAGGAAGGGCAGCCACAGGAACAGGGTTGCAAGGGGTGCCATGTTGTCTGGGCACCGGAGGTAGCAGGGGGGAAGGGTTAGGGTTTAGGGCTTGGGGGTGTCTCTGTGTGCCGTGTCGTGCATGACATGTTGTGTAGGCGCGGCTTGTAGCTGATGCCGAAAGTGAGCCATGCCAGGGTTGCATTGTCGTGCATGCATGCGCCCGGCATGGGGTGTGGCTGCACCTCTCTGTGCATGGTGTCTTTATGCAACAGAGCTTCTTTCAGTTCTTTAGCCTTCCAGCCGGACAGCAACACATTGTCTAGGGCTCTTGCCCCTGCTATACTAATTGATTTTGGCTGTGCTGCTTGCTCGCTTGCTGTTGTGCTGCAGCAGCATTGTTTTGGGTCCGCAGTTGCGCCTGCAGTGTCAGCAGGCCTCGTGTTCAGGTGCTGTGCCTTTGTGCGTGTGTGCACCGGCATCCGTACGTGTTTGTGCCTCAAGCGCTGCAGCCATTGTAAATTCCAGTCGCACTCTGAACCACTCAAGGAACAACAGAGGCGAGCGATTGTCAGTGCTCAGAGCATATGCTTCGGGTAAACAAACCAAACTGTGTCACAGGGCATGCACACAACATTGTGATGGCCACTGGTTTGTTGCAGACATGTCACTTGCAGCGCGTAGCCCCTTGCACTGTGCTCCACGTTCACATCACATGCAACATGCCGCCTATGTCGGCCAGCCGGCCTTGATCTCAGGCGGCAGCTGGTCCAGGCAGCGCAGCAGTGCCTGCTTGTTTGCTGCCCGCGCCTGGGCCAGCACCTTGCCGCACTGCAGCGTCACCCTCAGCAGCCTAAGCGGCGCACAGCCAGGGTGGGGTGAATGATTATTCGTGCCATGCTCACAAACTGCTCGCGCAACAATCTGTGGCAAATTGACCATGTGTGTACAGCTATACAAAGTGGCAGTAGGAGACCCCTGCGGCGCCCCGCACCTGTCTGCCTCCTCCTGGCCGTCCACCGCCTCGGGGCCCATCGCCTGTGCCTGCAGCGCCGCCCTGTGGCCTGCTGTCGAGCCCTGGGGCTGCGCCAGCGTGCTGGCAGGCGTCAGGTCGAGCCTGAGGCACGCCGCTCGGTGCACACACGCCACCAGCCTCTGGGCCCCTTCCTGGGACAAGGCTGGCAAGCTACCATCCGCCGCGTGAGCATTTACGGCCGTTGGGTTGGTACCGGGAGTTACAGGGGTGCCGGGGGTCGCGGAAGGGGTGCCACGAGCTCCCCCCGTCCCCTGTGGAGTGGATGAGCTTGGCGTTGGCGGAACAGCGCTCCTGACCGTCTGCGCCACATCGCCGGGCAGCCTCCAGTCGGCTCTGAGGGCCCAGGACGGCGCCTGCCCGCCAGCGGTGCCTGTGGAGCTTGCGGCGGCGGTGCCGCTTCTGCCCTTGGTAGCTGCAGAGGTTGGTGCTGGCGCTGGAGCTGCCATGGCCTGCGGCAAGGACACAGCACAAACGCAGCGTTGAGCTTCGACAAAAAAACAAAGCACATGCTTTCTACAACAAGCAATGACGTGAGTCAGCGCTTGCCAAGGGGCGGTGCAGACCAACCGCCGCTTACGGTCGGTTACCTTGCTGGCCAGCAGCTGGAAGTGGCGCAGCGACAGGTCCTCCTGGCCTGCCTTGGCGGGGCCCGTCGGCTTGGTGTACACGGACAGGCGCTCTGCTGCAGCAGGGCAAGGCGCGAGCAGCAAAGATGCTCATATAGTTCCAGGGCGGCTGCCGTCACAACCTTGGGAGCAGTAACCGCAAGCAAGCTGGCATCACGACTGACATAATCGGCTGCTGGTTTAGCTTCTCCGTCCAATTACTTGTTAGTTGCTGAGGGCGCCACAAGCTGGGAAGGCATTTGCAAAGCAAACACCATGCCTCCACCATTGAAAGTGCAATCACCCTGCTTGCATCATCCAAGCAGGCCCCGCCCACACAACTCACAGGTCCTGGCCGCCGACAGCCATGCCGCCGTGGCCTCCACCGCCGCCTGCAGCTGCTGGTCCAGGTGCTGCAGCAGCCCTGCGGCCGCGGCGCTGCCACAGTCCGGCAGCCGCTGCAGCGAATGCAGCATGGACGCGGTGCCCAGCTGCGTGGCTGCTGATCCTGCAGGAGATGCTGCTGATCCGGCCCCCTTCCCCGCAGCCCAAGACTCCAAGCCCTGAGCCTTGGCATCCTCGCCCACAACACTCGCCATCCAGGAATAGAACAGGCGCGCGTTGGTCGCGAGCTCCTGCTGCTGCGTCAGCGCGGCCGCGGCCGCCTCCAGTGCTTGCGCGTGCGCCTCGAGCACCTTGCCGTTGCACAGCAGGTGCGCCTCAAAGGGTGACAGCTCCCACGACGCACCTGAGCCGCCTGCACCCTCCTGCGCCTGGCCCCGCTGCTGGCCGCTGCCGCTCTGCGCCTGCCTGATCGCCTGCTGCAGCCGCGCCCGGCAATCGAGCAGCGACTGCAGCGCCGACAGCTGCGCACGCGCCTTACCCAACAGCATGACTGCACTGTGAGACGCCGCCTCTACACCCGCCCAGGCAGGGCTGTCGTCAAAGGGCCCCAGGCCGGGCTGTGGAGGCTCGCCGCTGGTGTTGTTATGGCAGGCCTGCAATATGCCTTGTACCTGCGCCTGCTGCTGCTGTACCGCCTGCCAGTACGTGTCGTGCGTGGCAGCGCACAGCGCCGAGTCGCGCGGCCACGGCGGCAGCATCGCGTGGGTGCCGACGGGCGCCAGCTGCTCCTCAACCACCCTCTCAAACAAACGGCAGTGTCCCATGAGCCAAGCCAGGGCCAGCAGCAAGGTGCGGCTACCGACGTGGTGACAGGCGTCGCCGGCATCGTCGCTTGACAGCGGCTGGTTGTCGCCAGAAGCGTGGCTGGCTGCTGCTGCTGCTGCTGCTGCTGCTCCTGTTTCAAGGGCCTGCACGATGCTGCTGGGGCAGTTCCACTGATACAGGTAATAGCAGATCAGCACCAGGCCTGTGCACCAGGGTGAAGAGGGCAGGCACAACGTTTGTCAGGGGAGAGGGTAGGGACGGGGAGCAGGCGAGCATGCAAGGTGCAAGGAGCTTCTATGAGGAGCATCCGGCAGCCTTGCGAATTTGCTTGCAGCAGCAGTGGCTGGGACCAACAGCTTGAGGTGCAAGGCTTGCATGCCCAGTCCTGCATCCAGCTCGCTATTGCAAACCAGGGCGCGTCCCTGTCAATTGCACCACTGCAGCAACAAGCGCGATGTTCGCCGCCACGCATGCTGGAAGGCCAGGCCGCCCTTTATACATCTCACCCTCAACGGGCACGCCTGACAAGCCCTCCTGCTCAACGTCTCGCCACACGTCAGCAGCTGGGCGAAGCGCCTGGCCCTCTGACACGCCAGAGTCCCACAGTAGCTGCAACAGGACTAGGTCATGCAGTGCACGGCACAGGCTGCGGGTCACCTGCAGCGACACAACATGGCCATGCATCCAATCAGCAGCTTCATCACTGGTGTTGTGGCAAGCATGCATGCTGAACTTGCCCCTGGTGCGTTGAATTTCGCCTGCCGCACAGCCTCTGCCTCCAAGTGGATGCCGTGTGCGGCAAACACATGGCAGGCGCAGCTGAGCGCCGCCTTGGCGGAGCCAGCCGAGGCCATATGGCACTGCACGTTGCGATTTTGTGTTTGTGTGTCAGGTCACACTGACAGCTGGTTGAAAACTCGTCCAACGTTTACATCGGCATCTATACGTCAGAACTGGGTCTTATACGTAGCACGTTCTATATGCGTACTCAATCAGGCACAAACAAACAAGGAGCAACAACCAAACGCTATCATGTGCCATAGCGCTGCCTGAGCAGCGGCGGCGCAAAGCTGCGTGCAACGTCCTCCCATGGCTTCTCCAGCACCACCAGCGAATCAACAGACAGGTAGCTTGCAAACACACATGGGTCGGGCAGCAGGATGGCACGCCCGTTGCGGCCCTGCTTCTCCTCAGCTCCCTTGGCCGGTGCCACACGTGTGCGCTTGCGCTTGGCATCCAGGTGCACTGTGTCAGGCGGCAGCGTCAGGTCAAAGTGGCAGAAGCCGCCCGGCCCATATACAACCAACTGCTGCACCTGTAACAGGCAGCCACACGCATACAGACACAGCGGTTTCAGCATACAGACATCCAATTGTATACTGTACAGCTGTGGTGACAGACACCGCCCTGCGGGTGCTGCCTGCACACACATAATAACAACCCCTCTGAAAGTATTGAACGAGAAGACACATCAAGTACACGTTCCCTACCACTTTGACACCTCACCTTGGGGTCAGGGTTGAAGCAGCAGCCGATGAGGGGCCCAGGCAGCTTGTCCAGGCAGCGGTGCGTCGCCGCCTCATGGTCCAAGCACCACTGCAGCTGCCGCATGGCTTCCACCTCCCACACCGCCATCTGGCCAGACGCCACAACAGCAGCCAGGCGTCGGCCGTCGGGGCTGAATGCCAGCCCAGAGATGGGCCCATCGGCAGACATGCGCAGCGGCTTGCCAGAGACATGCAGCTCCCTGCAGCAGAACAACACAGGAGGGGAAAGCGGTGAGTGCGCCATGGCAACCTGGCCCGAGCCTGCTGTGCATCGTAGGCAGGCTTGCATCCTGGATCAGGCCAAGTGTCACTTGAGCCATTCCTGGTTCATCATACTCGGTTCCTCAACCACAGCCCATTTTCCAGTCCACTCACGCAGGCTCCTCGTCACAGTCTCTCTTGGCCGGCAGCGGCAGCAGGCTCACCCCGCCAGGTCCTGCCAGCGCCACAACCCTGCCGTCTGGCGACGCGGTTGCTTGCGTGAACGTTGGCTGATACCGGCGCCACATCGCAACGCCCCTGGCATGCTCTTGCGACCTGGCCCTCGACTCCGGCGCAGCCAGTTCGCCCACCAGCCTCGCACTCGGCTCTTCCTCCTCCTCGTCCTCCTCATCTTGTTGCGCGCCCTTGCCCTGGGCCCTGCGTCTGCTGCTGCCTGCCTGGGGCAGCTCATAGCAGGACACCGCGCCGCTGGGTTGCACCATAACCAGGTGCTGCTGCGTGAGGAGCAGCGCAACAGCACGCTCGCCAGCCGGCTCTACCGCCACCCGCCGCACACTCAGCGCGGGCTGCAGCTGCGCCAGCGCCTGTGAGCTGCCTGCCGTCGCCTGCAAGCTGTACAGCCGCACCACGCCCTGGCTGCTGCACAGCGCAACGTACGAGCCGTCGGGCGAGATGGCAGAGCACGCAATGCGCGCGCCGTCGCCCAGCTTGATCTGCACCAGGTGGCGGGGCCCCGTGTGCAGGTCCACAGAGCTGCCTTCGCCCGGCACAGGGGACTGCGGCTCCCGCCACGACCACATGGCCCCCGCGATGTTGCGCACAGGCGCATGCCGCCCCAGCTGCCAGATGTCGCAGGCGTCGTTGTGGCTGCTGAGCAGGCGGGGCGCCGGCTGCGCCGCTCCCGTGCTTGCTGCGGCGGCGCCTGCTTGCTGCCTGCGCTGTGGCCCGGCACTGCCCATCGCCAGCGCCGCGGGCGCCAGCTGGCACTGCGGCCTCTGTGGCGCCTTGGACAGGCGCACCGGGTGCCGCTCCAGGAACGACTCCACCACGTACGCCACGAGCTGGGCGTCCATGCCGCCGCTGACCAGCACAGAGCGGCCGTCCGACACCGTCACCACCTCCATCGCTCGCACGTCGTGGGTGTGGGGCCGCTTGTTGTCCACGTATGCCCAGCCGCCAACGACGCCCGCGCTGCCCTGGGCGCCCTCGGGGACGGGCTCAAACAGGGCCACCTGCGAGTCCACACCCGACGCGAAGATGGCGGAGCCGTCAGGCGCGGCGGCGAGCGCCATGACATCCGCCTTGTGCCGCTGGAAGCGCTGGATGAGCGTGCCGAACGATGCGTCCCACAGCTGTACCGCGCCCTCGCTGTCGCCCGTGACGAGCGTGCCGTCCGGCAGCAGCAGCAGGCGCCACACGCACGGCGTGGGTGCAGAGCTGTTGGAGGCGACGGTGATGCGCACCAGCTCATGGCCTGAACAGGACAGTTGCAGCACATGGAGGACAGCACGTGCAGGATGGGTTACAGGCAGGCGGCACGGTGTGCAATGCAGGCAGCTGAATGTGGTGGCACGAGGAGCGGCAAACGCTGCTAGGGCTTTTGGACGGTAACGCAAACCTCAGCCGACAGGCAAATGAGGCATTTGGGCTGGGTTCTGCGCTGTCAGAGGCACAGCTGTGAAGCTGCTGCGTAGAGTAAGCGCTGGCCTCGCCTTGCGATTGCTCGAATCTCACCCACCCAGCCCTGCATGCCCCCAGGCAACGCCGCTCACCTCCCACCGCATCCAGCACATGCACCGTCCCCTCAACGCCGCCAACAGCCATGACCTCCCCTGTCGGGTGCCATGCACAGGACAGCAACCTGCCATGTAGCACAGCCAGCGTACGCTCCATCTGCAGGCCGGGCTCTCCGCCCTCCACACCAAACAGGCGCACAGCGCCGTCGTCGCAGGCAGCGGCCAGCAGGTGGGGAAAGCCTGCGGAAGAAGGGACGCAAGAGGTCCTGACTCGTGCTTGTTTCAAATGCATAAAAGACAGGCACAGCCGGTTTTCAGCTGCTGGCCACACTTCAAGCCCTGAGCTTTCTTTCTTGGCCGTTGTGCTGTGCTCCTGCGCTGCTGCGCTTTGCTGCATCCCCCCCCCTCCATGACCCAACACACCATGCTTGCGAGCAGCAGGGGCGTGCAGCAGCAGAGCGACACATCCAAGCACAGCCCCCAGGACAGCAGATGCCCACAACCCGCACCTGGCTTGACGGTGTCCACAGGCTGCGATGCAAGGGACCAGGCAACACCGCCTGCAGTGTCCAACGTGCCCACAAGCGCTGCCTGCGCCCACTCGACCTCGCTGATGGTGCCATCCAGGTGTGCCGCAAACGTACGCCAGTGCTGGCTGATGGTGTCACGCGCCCATGCGACGCTGGTGACCTCAATCCCCTCGCCAACCACACGCTGTGGCAGCAGGCATGCAACAAGGGTTTCAGCCGGCTGATAACAGGCAGGCTGTCGGGTGCAGCGCCCCAGCTGCATTGTGCAAAGCTTTTATTGTGTGTATGCTTTACACCGCAGCCCATTCCTGCTCGGGCAAGGCTCACCCACTCCTGCCCCCTGCTTATGGATGGAACAACGCCTGTGCATGCACCCATTGCACTGCTGCAACAGCTTCACCTGGATGCATGCCATGATGGCAAGGTCCCATAGCTCCAGGTCTCCGCTCTCGTACCCCACAGCTAGCATGGGAGAGCCGGGGCAGGCGGCTAGCGCCACCACTGGCGATGGGTTCCAGGCGAACATGCGGCTGCGATGAAGTGCTGTGAACAGTACATCGCCCGACTCCTCCGCTGGCTCGTCATTCCTGCCGCGCTTGGACGCCTGCGCTGAGGAGGGAGCTGTTGCACCTCCAGGTCCCACCATATTGGCGGCTGGCATACTTGCACAAGCAGATGCTTCTTAGCGCGCAGTCCTAGCTTGCATCCCAATGGCGTTGCGGAGAACGCTGCGCTGCAGCCCAATCCCACACATTGCGAAGGGAAAAGCAGGACTCAGCCGCCATTGCACTCCAGGCTTCTCTCAATCTCTTGCACGCATCAGCTGTGTAAATTATTGCTACAAGTCCGCTGCATAGCAAAGTGCTGGACAATACCTGCGTGTTCATTTATATAATGTTGCAGCGGCTTGCAGAGCCAGCGGCAGTGACACTTGTACGCTTACCAAAGCCAGTTCCACCAGCAACTGTTGTTACTTGATCAACATTTAGAATTTCTGGCGGCAGAAAGGGCACGCTGGCTTCCGCACGACTGCCCAGTAGGAAGTTCACGGGAGATGCTTGGACAGGTTGCGCCGACGCGGCGAAAGCCGACAGCACACCCCCACATGATGATGCTCCATGTGTCAACCACTGATGCGGCAGGACAACAGGGACAGGAACAGGAGCAGGAAGCAGCGCGCCTCCAGGAGCCAGCCTCACCAGCTTCACAACCGGCAACGGCACCAGCAGAACAACAGGAACCAGTAGTGGCACAGGCAGCGTCGACATCAGAAGCCATGCAGACCAACGGGACACCGCCCAAGGACAAGAAGGCATGGTCCTTCAACCGCCTCGTTGCGCCCGAGTGGTTTGCGCTAGGCAAGGTGTTAGGCTGGCAGGCCGCAATGGACAAGGTGGATGATGGGACATGGGCTGCCTGTTGCGCAGTCGTGCCTGCGGTGTAAGCCAGCAACAGTGCTCATGTGTTGTGTGGGCTGTTGTGCACACAGGCCAACACGCAGAATACAACTTTTGGGCTTCTGTCGGTGCTGCTTATCACGCTGTCGTTCCCAGCCTTCCTCAGCGCACCTCAGTTTGATGCCGATGAAAACGGATTGGCGGTAGGGCTGCTGGGGCTGCACCGCACCAAGGGCCGCCGAGGGGGTGCAACGCTGTGCACCCAGCCGCCTAGCTTGCACCCGTCTGTCTGCCATGACCCCTCACCCTCCTCAACCATCCCGCTGCCGCCCGCAGCCCTGCGGCCTGTCTGCAGACGCCCTGGCGCTAGCGTACGGCGTCTCCATGTACTGCTCGTACCTCCTGGCCATGGCCAACATCATCCTGGCTACCAGCGCAGTCATGAACCTGCAGCTGTGGTAGGGCTGTCAGCAGACCGCGGCACGTACAGCTCTAATAGCAGACTACCTGGCCCGGAAGGCGCCCCGTCCCTACACCAACCAAGCAGGCGTTGAACTTGTGTGTTTGGCTGCTGCTGTGCGCAGTGCGGACGCGGTAGCAATTGAGCGGTATTTCAGCTTGTATGGATACATAATGCCTCTCGGTGAGCACAGGCACAGAAGCAGAAAGGAGGCAACATAGCGGGCGTGGGGTGTGGAGGGGGTGCAGCGCGGGTGCAATGCACACTTAGCATGTGTTTCTGGCCCGAGCCACCCCACTTGCACCGCTCCCCTGACAACCTGCAGTATCCCACCCTTTTCATTTGTGCCTGCAGTCTACAGCCTTTTTGTCATTAGTGTCGTCACCCTGGGCAGCGCAGCATTCACGGTGCTGGCTGGCCGCTACAGCCTGGCAACTGTCGTCTCCCTGGGCCTGGTCACGTTGGGCCTCATCGTCCTCGTAGCATCCGTCACCACCAGGCTGTTCATGTCCTTTGCTCTCGTACACTTGGAGCGCGCACAGAGGGAGCTGGCAAGCCACCCCTGGGCAGTGCTGGGCCGCATGCGCAGCTTTGCTGGCAACTTTGCCCAGGCACTGCCGGAGTGGCTGAGGGTGGATTCGCAAGGGCCGCACGACAGCAGTGGGAGGGTTACTTCTGCTCACCTCAACGCAATAGCTTCAGCTCGCCTGAGCGCAGTGGCCTCCTCTCGGTTCAGCACAGGTGCACCCCGCCAGCCTAGCACTGTTGCGCCAAGCCGCGTTTGACTGTCCTAGGTATGTATAGAGGCTGTGCTTGACGGGCGCACATTCATTTGCAAATTCCTGCTAATGAGTTTGATCCTAGGGCTCACAGCATGCAGGTTTCAACTGTGAGGCGTTTGCACTGCTGCAGTGTTTGGATGGCACTGGAGCTAAGCGCTGTGAGTGCCCGATGCTTGCTCAAGAATCTACTATTCTGCTGTTCATATGAACCAGTCACGTTTCCTTCCTTCTGCACCCACACCCATGCCACACCCACCTTGGTGCCATGTGCACACAATCACTGGCATTGTTGAAATGCTCGGTCAAGCTGTAACAACGTTGATAACGTTACATCACCAGCAAAGCCAGCATGCCGTTGCGACGCAAATCGCCAAATTATTCCAGTCACTCATGATGAGGAACCCTCGCGAGCTATGGTAGGCCCCACGCCTAAACACTCTCAGGCACAAGGCAGACTCTTCACAAGATAGGAACAGCTAGCTGCTATGTCAAAGCGCACTCAGCCCTGCAGAAACTACAACAACAGTCTAGACTCTGTGCTGCACGCACATGTGCGGCCATCACGCTTCACTCCAGGGACGTTTGCTCCCCGCCAAAGGCTGAGACGTTTCGGCTCGATTGTCAGCACAAAAATCTTCAGACGCTGGGCACGGCAAGACAGAGTGGTAATGTCGCTTGCCTTGAAGTCCTTGAGCCAGCTTGGAACAACGTAAAAGAAGCGGTACCTGAAATAGACAAAGAGACAAATTCAGCCTTGCAGTAGCTTGGTGTTCAAGCAATGGCGCTGCGAGCGGCCGCGGAGGTGTGCACTGCCACTGCTCTTCACAACAATGCCCACAAGCTAATGCAAGCGACACTCACTCTGTTTCTTCTGGCAGCGCGTCCAGCGAGACAGACACCTTGATAACATCGAACTTGCGTTGTTGCTGGATCGTCATCTGGTCACAGGAATGGGCAAGCAGGCAAACTTGATCAGCTCACGAGTGAGAGCATGCGTTGCGCAGTCAAGGTTGTTAACACCTGGCAAATCTGGTGCTAACACTGACCTTTCCTGAATGCTGCGTGGTTTCGTTCTGTGCCGCTCCTTCCCTTGTTTTCCCCCTCTGCCAGTTCTGGTGGCTCCCTGTAACCCCCTCTGACCAACTGACCTGAAACAAGAAGTGTGGCAGCATCAGTGCACCGGCACAAGGTACTCGGGTACAGTTGGCTTGTTGCTGCTCCACTCGGCCACCTTGTCTGCCAAGCCTAACGCTGCAAAAAAGCACCGCTGGCAGGCTGCAAGAGTCAATAAGCCGGTCTTGGAGCTGGTATCCATGATCACACCTGGTGTGCTGACGCTCGAGGCAGCGGTGTTGTTCAGCGCGCTGAGCTGGAAGGTGCCGCCTTTGCACAGCAATGTGTGTGCAAGTTGCTCAAACAGGCTGCCGCGGACACTGCTCCACATGGGAAAACGGTGCACCTCACCCAAGAGCGAGCGCATTTCGTGCTCACTGTTCCTGCAAGACCACTTCATGATGAGCTCCGCCACGTACCGAGACGCCACGGAGATTGGTTTCAGGCACAGCTTGTCAATGGGCTCAAGGTGCAGCAGGCTGTGGCTGACTTCTGTTGCCCCCCCGCGCCTGGCGCTTGCCATGTGACCGGGTGATGGCCATCACCTGTCACGGAGCAACAACAACAAATTCATGTTTTCAACTGCCAGCACAACGAGCAGTTTACTGTGATATGTGACTGCGAAATGCAGCCATGCCATGGATTGATCAGTTATTCATCACCTGTGCCGGGTCGCGAGTATCCACAACTTGCTGCAGCGCTTGCAGGTCAAAATGTGACGGATGCAAGGAGGGATGCTCCAGCACATAGCGTGGCACTCCGCCATACTTGACGTACAGGCCGTCCATGCGCTGCGTGTCCAACATGGAGTACAGGCGCTGATGGCACAGGTCCAGCTCTGGCTTACTCCACACTGGCATCACGAGCATGACCCCCCATACTTGATGAGGTCCTGTAGGCAAGGGAGTGCAATGTTTTCCCCATGGCGCTGACCTGGTTGGCAAGGCGCAGGTGCTGCGGTCCTTAATTTTTAAGGGCCGTGAGGTCCCTGCCCTTGTTAAGGCCGGACCAGGTGCCACCATGGGGCGACTTGTGGCGTTCCTGACGGAGCGCCTGCCTTCTGAACAGCCATGGGCCGTAGTGGACGCAGTTCGCCGCGGCCCCGATGCTGCGCCTTGCATCTTCTTTGAAGTTGCCACGCTGGCTCAGTCGAACAGCCTGATTCAGCACCGCTGTGCCCTAAAGGGCACGGGCACGACCATCTTCGAGGCGCTCACCGCTGAAGAGCAGCGTCAGCAGGCGGCTCTCTGGCCTGCCTTTATGGCAGCCAAGAGAGCTGGCACGCCGGCGCAGTTCAAGCGGGCTGTGCTTATCGTTGGGGGTCAGCGGGTGAGACCAGCGGCGACCTGACCCGTTTCGCCTTGCGGCCTTCGCCTTTGCCTTATGCCCTGTGACTGGCCTTTGGGCCGCTTTGCTTCTGAACAGTCTTAACTGCCTGTTTTGGCTTGGGACCCCTTGAGGGTTGCCTCGAGGAATTTGTACAAGGCGCCTTTGGGCCGCTTTGCTTCTGAACAGTCTTAACTGCCTGTTTTGGCTTGGGACCCCTTGAGGGTTGCCTCGAGGAATTTGAACAAGGCGCCTGTCCTGCTGCTACCAGGACAGGCGCCTGTCCTGGTCGGAGGGATCCCCATGGTACCCTCGAGTGTCAAGGAACCACTCTTAGGTCCCCACAAACAGCTGTGGGAGGAGGCCTTCAACCTGGAGCTGCAGCAGCACATCAAGCATGGCACCTTCGAACTGGTGTTACAGGATGAGCTCCCAGCAGGCGTCAAGCCTCTGCCCAGTAAGTGGGTCATGACAGTCAAGACAGACAAACATGGCAACTTCCAGAAGGTGAAGGCAAGGCTGGTAGCCAAAGGGTTTGCGCAGGTGCACGGTGTGGACTTCTCACAGATTACCAGCCCTGCCAGCAGCTCAACAACACTGCGGTGCCTATTAGCCACAGCAGCATCTCGAGACTGGCATATTGATCAGTTGGATGTCACAGCTGCTTTCTTGTATGGAGAGCTGGAGGAGGAGATCTACCTCAAGTATCCTGATGGGTACTTTCCGGGCGAGCCTGGCAAGGTGTGCAAGCTGAAGAAGGCTATCTATGGCCTGAAGCAGGCACCCAGGGCCTGGTACTCCAAGCTCAGGTCAGTGCTGGAGCTGGGCTTCAACTCCTCAGTTGCAGACCCTGGCATGTTCATCCTCAGCTGCAGCTGCTGCGAAGTGCTGT